>JAMPIV010003072.1:115000-171073 GCA_024509875.1 Oreohelix idahoensis | reverse complement strand
AACTGTTATCGATACCACCCGCAATGGTCCGTACCGTCGTTTTAAAAGTTTCGGCGCACCGGCTTGTGTAGGGTTAAGTGTCGCTGATGCCTAACACGACTTCATTAGAGAATACGACGATGTTTCTCGCAATTTACTAGCCACC
Source organism: Oreohelix idahoensis (assembly GCA_024509875.1). Classification (NCBI taxonomy): domain Eukaryota; kingdom Metazoa; phylum Mollusca; class Gastropoda; order Stylommatophora; family Oreohelicidae; genus Oreohelix; species Oreohelix idahoensis. The sequence goes on along the minus strand of JAMPIV010003072.1, from coordinate 170,928 downwards.
TTTTTTCGATTAGTGGGTGTGACGGGTGGGGACTGAGGCGTTTTGTCCACGACCTCTTCTTTAAGTACAGTGGGTTGTTCGTTGGTTTGTGTTGGTGGTTTAATATCTACAAGGCCTAGAGGTACGTGTCTGTACTGTTCTAGTCGAGTCAAATAACGCTGTAATGTTTGTTGGTAGAGTCTAGCCTTGTCTCCGAGTGGTAAATCTTGTTGATCCAAGACTAGTTGCATTTGACTGTCCAATTCTCCCAAGTTATCTCTTAGAGCATCGGGTGGTCTATAAGGTTTTTCTAACAAACGAGGATCCATCAAAACCATTTTCTTAGCCATCGAAAAGAGTCCTCTTAGTACAGATAGTATTGGTCCAAGCAGAGAAGATAAGAAACCTCCAGATTGTAAAAACTGTTTCCGTCTTTTGAGCGAGACTTTCTTCTTTGCAAGGGCTCGCAGGATGTTTTTGTAACGACGTATACGTCTCTTCTGAGGGGGTGTCAGTGTAACGTTACCTTTTAAAACGTTGTGACAACATTCACAGAGTGTTCCTACCAGCTCGGTTGATGCTGTTTTCATAACAGCCTTGATGACTGGTGGTTTGGCTGTACCTAGAAATTTTAACATATCAGCATGTTTTTTTACTTTTTCTCCCATGTTACTTGGGTACGTAAACAATATGTTGTTCCTCTGGGAATATCCGTGAACGAAGCCTTAGATTATCTGGTGTGTCTTGACGGAGATCGATTAGCAAATACCCGTGTGCAACCGATGTCGCGTCCTTAAAACTATCTTGCACATAGGCAGTCCGACCTGGGTACATCTGTTTGGCTAGATTAACAATCTGAGATCCATCGCGTGGATTTTTGAAAAGCACAATGTAATGAGAATTCAAACTAATGGTTCTGTGTTCTTTGTTCTTGCCAAATAAATTTTGCACCAGATAAAATACGCTTATATTTTTATGATGAGACTTTTTTGTAAATAAACTAGTTACACGTTCGTCTGTTTCGTTCATGAGATCATCGATAATTACCAACCGTTTCTTATCACCTGTCCACTGCTCAATATCGGGCAGTCCTTCAATAAACTGAACTCTAGTCATGGAATTGTATAAAGGTTGCCACTCGGAGTAACAATATAAAATTTCATCGGGTACGACTGTGACCATATCCTTGATAAGTGTTAGGAAACGCTGGACAAAAAAAGTCTTCCCAGATCCAGTCGGCCCACTAATTAAACAGGTAAAAGGATGTACAAATCTCGGGTCCATATTTAATAATGATAACTTTCACTTACAACCAGTTATTTTATATCAAAAACCCTACACATTGTGAGACTCCAACAAAACGTGAGAATCAAACAATGTGGGAATAAAAAAAATGTGACAATCACTGTTCAAGAATTTAGAATCCCTGATCTACAAGGTGGGAAGTGTAAAACATTGTGAGAACTCAACCAACATGTATTGAGAACCACTAATCAAGAATTTGAGACTCACTGTGTAACAAAATGTAAGAACTCAACCAACAGGTATTGAGAAGCCCTGATCAAGAATTTGAGAATCACTGTGTAACAAAATGTAAGAACTCAACCGACATGTATTGAGAATCACATTGAGAATCACTGGTCAAGAATTTGAGAAGTGTAAAACATTGTGAGAATAAAATAAAATAAAAATGTAAGAACCCCAGACACCGACATGTATTGAGAATAAAAAACATAAGAATTTGAGAAGTGTAAAACATTGTGAGAATAAAATAAAAAAATGTAAGAACCTCTGATACCAACATGTATTGAGAATAAAAAAAACGTGAGAATCACTGGTCAAGAATACGACAACACCTGGAATTTAAAACATACACTTTTAAACAAATTCGTGTGTTAAAAGTTAGCATAAATATCTCTTTTTTGTTTTCTTATATAGCATTTTTCTCTCCTTTAATGTTTTAGTCTAAAAATGTCTCTCTCTACGAAAAAGAATATAACCAACAGCTCTCTCTCTGTCTCTCTCTCTTTCTCTCTCTCTCTCTGTCTTTCTCTCTATCGCTCTCTGCCTTTCTCTCTCTCTGTCTCTCTCTATCACTCTCTGTCTTTCTCTCTCTGTCTCTCTCTCTATCGCTCTCTCTCTGTCTCTCTCTCTGTCTCTCTCTCTATCGCTCTCTTTCTTTCTCTCTGTCTCTCTCTCTATCTCTCTGTCTCTCTCTCTCGCTCTCTCTGTCTTTCTTTCTCTGTCTCTCTCTATCTCTCTCTGTCTCTCTCGCTCTCTCTCTGTCTCTGTCTCTCTATCTCTCTCGGTCTCTCTCTCTTTGCCTCTCTCTCTCTTTTTAGTTATTTTAAAGCTTGCTTTTTTAAATACTTGTTCTGGTTATATTTTTTATATATTAGTATTTTGAAACAATATATATTTTTATATACAGAGGGACATTTTCTAGTGTTTTGAAAACATTTGATAAAATGGTCCCAAAAAATGTTCGTAACATTCTGTTCCCTTCCGTCAACCAGACATCTGCCTGTGTCACAAATAAAGTTTGCTAATGTAGAAACACCACAGTCAAGTTATAAACAGCTGTTCCCCGAGTAAACAATTGCTACGAGTTTTCACTGTGGGTCGATAATCGTCCGTGCCAAATAAGACATTAAGAGCAACAGTGCTGTTTGTTTAGGTATCTTATTACCATCCGATAAACTCTTTTTTCATAACACATGGACAGTGAGTAAACATTGGTGAGTTATTTCTTGTCGGTACGTGATAATTTACACTCTACAGTGGACGTAGACGAAACAGGTGTGTAAACAGTAAGGTCATTGAACTCTGAAACAAGCGCACTTTTTTTTTGCCATATAATGGGACACATTGTCTTCAGACATATCATCCAAACGAGAAACCGAAGCGGACACATCTCTGAAAGAACACTGAAAAGAACCAATTGTTTTGTCATAACAATACCTGATAGTATGTATTCGTCTGTTTTATTTCTATTTTCTTTGTTAAATTTACTTCTTAGTTACAAAACAAAAAAGACAACTAATTTTCGTTAGGATGTATATCTTTAAAAATATCTGTTTTTTCGTGTGTTAGGGTGTAAAAATATTTAATAAAATTATAAAAAGGTTTTAGTTGTTTGTGTATTGTATTAAATATTTAAACAAAAATATATGTGTATTCGTATGTTCTGTGTTAGGATGTATATCTTTAAAAATATAAGTGTTTTCGTTAGGATACAATAAATATCTTTAAAAATATCTGTTTTTTCGTGTGTTAGGGTGTAAAATTATTTAATAAAATTATAAAAAGGTTTTAGTTGTTTGTGTATTGTATTAAATATTTAAACAAAAAGATATGTCTGTGTTAGGCTGTAAAAATATCTCTGTAGCCAAATATCTGTTTCAAATTAGTCTAACTGTTAAGATGTTAAAATAATTATTTCTATTTAGAGAATATATAAGTTTTAGTTGAGTGCGTATTCGTTAAGTATGTTCTGTGTTAAGATGTTAAAATAATTATTTCTATTTAATAGCATTATAAAAAGTTTTAGTTGTTTGTGTATTCGTTAAGTATGTTCTGTGTTAGGGTGTTAAAATAATTATTTCTATTTAAACTTATCCGTGTTTCTCCCCCCTGTTGTTAGACAAGTTGGTCATTTATGTGAGATTACTCAACCTGGATTTCAACTGATGGTGCAATACTACAAACTAAACTCGAGCGTGATGAATTTTTTTTTTTACATAATAAAGAAATAAAATAAAGAATACCATATTTTTTAACAGTACTATACATTTAAAAATATAGAGATAATAAACTTAACAATAAATGTACCAAAACATTCTTAAAGTTTCTTAAACGTCAGGGAAAATTGTCACCTGTTTCGTGAGCGCGTGGTTTTAAATCGATATCTTTCTGACAGGGCGCGAGGGGCATTTTTTTCACCTAGAATAAGAAATAACACTGTGTTTATTCTCTCTCTCTCTCTCTCTTTCTTCTCTCTGTCTCTCTCTCTCTTTCTTTTTCTCTCTATCTCGCTCTCTATCTTTCTCTCTATCTTTCTCTCTGTCTCTGTCTCTGTCTCTGTCTCTGTCTCTCTCTCTCTCTCTCTCTCTCTCTCTCTCTCTCTCTCTCTCTCTCTCTCTCTCTCTATTTAACTGATTGTTACATATATGTATTTTATTCTCTTTCTCATTGTCTCTCTCTCTCTTTCTCTCTATTTAACTGCTTGTTACTCTCTCTCTCTTTCTTTTTCTCTCTTTCTTTCTTTCTCTCCCTCTCTCTCTCTATTTAACTGATTGTTACATATATGTATTTTATTCTCTTTCTCATTGTCTCACTCTCTCTCTCTATCTCTCTATCTTTTTATCTCTCTCTCTTTCTTTGTATTTAATTTTATGTGTAAGTAACGGTTTTTCGCTCCTACTTCACAGAAATGTCAGCAATCCAAAATGTTTGTGGCCAATGCAGCAAATCTTTTACGAGGAATCGTGATCTCACGAGACATATGCGGACGGTCCATACAGACAAGAATCATCCCTGTCGTGTGTGTCCTGAAGTCTTTACCAACCCTGAGGTACTCCAATATCATCTAGAGGTCTTTCATGGCTCTGCGGCCCCGAGATCCTCCACAGTGGAAGCCATTGCACCGGGGGCCGCTACAAACGCCCCAGTGGGGACAACCACTGCACCGGCGGGCGCTGTTGTTATAGACAAATCAGTTGGAACCACCACTGCACCGGCGGCCGCTGTTGTTATAGACAAATCAGTGGGAACCACCACTTCAACGGCGTCCGCTACAAACCCCTCAGCGGGGACCACCACTGCACCAGGGCACAGTCTCACGTGTCCTCGCTGTGGTAAAACATTTACCCGCCGTGATGCATTATTACGCCACGTCAATACAGTGCACGCTATGCCTCGATTTTCTTGTGACATTTGCGACAAACAATTTACACGTACTGATAGTTTACAGACCCACATAAAACAACAACATCAGACTGTCCCAGCACCAACATCAGGTGCCCCACCAGGTGCCGAATCATCAACCCACCAAGCATCATCATCGGGGCACCAACAGACATCACCAACAGACTCATCATCAGCCTCAACGCACTAAGAGACATCACCAACAGGGACCACCACATACTTATCATCAACATCGAGATCGGGGCACCAACAGACATCAACATCATCTGCTGCAGCAGGGACCACAGACTCAATGAGAACAGCGACCTCTTCATCAAGCCCCATCCCATCCCACCCACCAAAAACAGGCCAGACCAAAAAACGCCCCATGACCAACATTCAAACCCATATAAAAAAAACCCGTCTCCCTACTGAAGAAGACTCTTTAGAAGACTTACAGGCTGACATAAGACAAATATACATCGACAACTGGCAAGCTATTAAAACACACGCAAATAAACATAAATATTTATCCACATTCACTTTTTTCCACAGACCAACAGAAAATATGGACTGGGACCGTCTCTTGCTCCCTGTCTTCAAACAACAGACAAAAAGATTCAAAATAAACTAGTTTTCACATCGTCTTACGCAACAGAGAAACAAATGACCTCCGTTTTTTTTATTCTTCCCATAATAACACAGTCGTCTTAGATCAGCCACACTTAGTCAACAACATTACAGATTTCAAAGCTTTTCTCTCACAGTTACACGATAGCGATATTGTCACACAAGCACAGTTAAATAGACCAAACACAAAATACTTTGTCGAAGCCATTCCAGCCACTTCGTTCTATCTGTACCATATCCAAGACTTTCCCATCGGCTGCTGCATACAAGACATTCCCTCTTTCATCACGGACAATAAACATATCAACACACTACAACAGGACTCAAACTTACAACCATACAGTGATAACTTTTGCTTTTTTAGATGTCTAGCCGTTTTTAGGGGTGGTGCCGTTAAAGACGTTAGAAAACCGACGCGCCGGCTAGTCGAACAGTGGCAAACACAGCAGGGACTTAGGTCCCTCGTCGATTTCCCCGGGGTTAGTTTAATCGATATGCCCCAATTAGAGATATGTTTTAACGTAAATATTGACGTTTTTGAATTTGACGACGCGCAGACCCTGACTCCCACACTTAGAGGTAGCGACACTTTTCAAGATACGTTGCGTCTTTTAATGTTTAAGAACCATTTCATGTACATAACAGATATCGATAGGGCCAGTAACTCTTTTTCGTGTCCCGATTGCGGTAAGTTGTGGCAGGAGTATTACCGACTGGTGCGCCATGAAAAGCGGTGTACCGGCTCTAAGCGAAGAGAAACATTTAGAGGTGGTGTGTATAATCCCCCAGAGACCATTTGGGACTTAATCGAGGAGGAGGGGATAGACGTAGACACAAAATTCGTCTTCCCTTATAGAGCCACGTTTGACTATGAGTGTTTTTTTGAGAACACTGTAGTGCCCAGTGGTAATGCCACTACCTACACAGCCAAACACGTGCCCCTGTCGTGTTCGGTGGCTTCTAACGTCCCCGGTTTTGAAGCCCCCGTGTGTTTTATCACAACGGGTGATCCACAAGAGTTGGTCAATACGATGGCTGACCATCTGCTCAAAATTGCCGCGGCCTCTTATGAGATTCTGCGTGCATATTTTGACGGCGTTTGCATGCAACTCGAGGCTTTAGAGACGATCGGTAATTCAGACGGGCTCCTTGCTAGATTAGAGGGTTATTTGGGGCAGCTACCCGTATTAGGTTTCAATTCGGGCAAATATGACGTGAACGTAATCAAACCGTATCTCATCCGATATTTCAGGGGGGGAAGACTTAAAATTTTTAGTCAAGCGAAACAATAATTTTATGTGTATTGCCACTAGCGACTTAAAGTTTTTAGATATAGTCAATTACTTAGCCCCCGGTTTTAGCTATAGCAAATATCTCGCGGCGTACAAGGTTAAAGAAACCAAAGGATATTTTTGTTACGAGTACATAACAGATTTAGCAAAGTTAGACGAAACCGCGTTACCACCCCACTCGGCATTTTTTTCCAAACTTAAAAACACTAACATTTCCGCCGACGAGTACGCCGAGTGCCAGAAGGTGTGGGCCGAGAACCACATGACCACGTTACGCGACTTTCTGACGTGGTACAACAATAGAGACGTGGTCCCCTTCCTGGCAGCGTTAGACCGACAAGTTAGTTTTTACGCGCGCCTAGGTGTAGACATGTTTAAAGATGCGATCTCCGTGCCCGGTGTCACGTTAAAGTACCTCTTCAAGACCGTCCCGCCCAACGTCCTGTTTTCTTTATGTTCGAAGCAGGAGGTAGATTTGCATAACATCTTGCGCCAAAACATCGTCGGGGGACCGTCAATTATTTTTCACAGGTTCCACGAGCAAGGCAAAACCCGCATTAGAGGTGGCAAAACGGTTCAAGCCATTAAAGGTTTTGATGCCAACGCCCTTTATTTGTGGGCGTTAATGCAGAAAATGCCCACTGACTTTCCCGTTAGACAGTACAAGGATGATGGTTTCAAGCACCACAAACTCCACAAATATACCGTGCAGTGCCGCGACTATTTGGCTTGGGTCTCCCACCAAAAAAAAGTGACCTTAAAAACCCAGTTTAACGGACGTGAGAAGGCGTTGGGTGATATATGCGTTAGGGTAGACGGTTGGGACAGATAATCTCGAACCGCCTACCAGTTCCATGGGTGCCTATTCCACGGCCACCCTAACTGTCCACTAACCGCCGGTCGTGACGTTAACCCAGTCAACAACAAACCATTGGCTGAGTTGTACGCAGATACGGTGGAAACAAGTTCTTATTTACGGGGCCATTGCAACGTTACCGTTGTTGAAATGTGGGAATGCGAGTGGCAGGCGTTGAAGAAAACCGAGCCATCAATCCGTCGTTTTCTGAACGCCACCTTCCCGAACCAGAAACCGTCTTACACCAAATGTCGGTACCCCCTGACAAAAGAAAATATTCTCGCCTCGGTGCTGGACGAGACCTTGTTTGGCCTAGTCGAGTGTGACATCCATGTCCCCGACTCTTTAAAAGACCATTTCTCTGAGATGACGCCCATTTTTAAGAATGTTGACGTCACGAGGGAAGATATTGGGCCTTTCATGCGGGAATACGCCGAAAAACATAAACTCCTGACTACCCCCAGACGGACGTTGATCGGGAGTTATGTGGGCAAAAAGATTCTCTTGACAACACCTCTGCTTCGCTGGTACCTAACCAAAGGTTTAGAAGTCACCTGTATCTACCAGGTGCTTGAGTATACACCCGTGACGTGTTTCAAACGGTTTAGGGACACTGTTTCGAACGCGCGTCGACAGGGTGATACTGATCCTGCCTACGCCATTACCAGCGAGACCATGAAACTGCTAGGTAACGCGGCCTACGGCAAGACATTAACCAATAAGGCGAAGCATGTGGATGTCTCGTACGTACACGATGGGCGAGGGTACCTCTGACCAAATAAACTCACCCCGCTTTAGGAAAATGACGTTAGTGACGGACGAGATTTTTGAAGTAGAGAAACTTAAACAGACTATATGTTGGGACCTCCCCGTTCAGATAGGATTTTTCGTGTACCAATACGCGAAATTACGCATGTTAGAATTTTACTACGACTGTTTAGATAAATTTGTAGATAGGTCAGACTTTCAGTTGTGCGAGACGGACACAGACAGCCTTTACTTGGTCCTTAGCGCGAACAACTTAGCGGACGTTGTTAAGCCCGCTTTGCGACAGCAATTTTATACCTCCTACCACCAATGGTTCCCCGCCGAAGTATGTCCCGACCATAGACCCGTTTTCGTCGCTAGCGAGGGTAAAACGCGCGCCCTTTGTCAGAAATGCCGCGAACAAATATTATTCGACAAGCGGACACCGGGCCTTTTTAAATTAGAATACGAAGGCAGAGGGATGGTTTCCCTCTGTAGCAAGACATATCACTGTTTTGGCGACTACGACAAAACCACCACCAAAGGCTTGAACAAACACCACAACAAAGTTGACAAACACACATTCCTAGAAGTCCTCAACACACAACAGGCACAGGGTGGGAAAAATATCGGGTTCAGAGCACACAAATCCTCCATCTACACATACGAACAACACCGCAACGCCCTGTCTTACTTTTACATAAAACGACAGGTACATCCCGACAACGTCACCACCTCACCCCTCAACATTTAAACTGTCTCTTTCAGATACACACATATACCTACAGGTATATACAACACCTCTATTTCTTACGACGTGACGACAATGTGACGACTCCCCTCAAGGTCTGGCCTGCAACTTTGATAATGTATAAAAAATCTGTGATATACATACATCCTTCCTATATAAATATGTATTATTGTACATTCATATGTGAAAATATCAATGTTTGATAATGTCAAAAAATACTGTCTTTCATATATAATTGTATATTCATTTGATAAAAAATTACTGCATAATGTACATTTTGTAAAAAATACTGTACAATGTATTATGTTAAACGATATTATATATTACCATATATGTTTTGCTATTACAAAAAACACTATTGAATATAAAATAAAACTATATTAACTAAAACGCTTTTTTGTTACCTATATATCGTCTAATTGTTCGTCTAAATGTTTGTATAACTATTCGTATAACTGTTTGTATAACTGTTTGTATAACTGTTTGTATAACTGTTTGTATAACTGTTTGTCTAAATATAACGTATAAATATCATCTTCTTGTTATCTATATATCATCTAAATATATATCTTCCTATTGTCTCCCTATTATCTAAAAGTCTCAACGACTTCTTGTTTGTCTAACACAGCCACTACCTAAGTTGGCTATACTAAAAACAACAATAATATATAAAAAAACCACCATCTTGCAACATTTTCCTTATATAAACATCGTCTTCTTGTTATCTCAAGTCCGCCATCTTGCGCCACCACCGCGTGCCACCATTTTTTGCTATATAAAAGTCACGCGCCACCAGGCGTTTTTACTATATAAAAGTCACGCGCCACCATCCGCGCCACCAGCGCGCCACCAGAAAACGCCTCGTTTCCGCCATTCCCTACTGACATGTCTATTTGCCTTTCATTCATTTAGAAGGACAGACCAAGAACTGTGTGTATATGACAACCACATTTCATCTGCATATGTCAAAATATGGAGCTGTGTATTTGTGAATGTTATTAAAGGATAATCATTACTACAGTGGACGGCAGTACCTCATTTCATGTTACGTGTTGAACTTGTGACATTTTCATTTCTTCACATCACACAACAGTGGTGAAAGCCGAAAGGAAGCCACTGACATGAAAACGGATGTCCTGACCGCAAAACAGGATACAAGAATAGGATTTTGGAATGTCAGGACAATGTACGAGACAGGTAAACTAAGACAGGTCACGGCAGAAATGAGAAACTATAGGTTACACATCCTGGGGATAAGTGAAAGCAGACGGACAGGGGCAGGAAAAGTTAAAACAGCAACAGGAGAAACAGTACTTTACTCTGGAAGAGAGGATGGACAGCACAGTGAAGGCGTAGCCATTATTCTACAGAAAGGGATAGAAAGGACATTACTGGAATGGAAACCCATCAACAACAGACTGATACGATTGAGATTGAGAGGGAGATTCACCAACACTACAATAATACAATGCTACGCACCAACGAATGATAGCGATGAGGAGGTCAAGGATGAATTCTATCAACAACTGCAGAAAGAAATGGAAGACACACCTAGATATGATCTCGTTATAGTAATGGGAGACCTCAATGCGAAAGTTGGTACACACAATACATATAATGAAAGAACAATGGGGAAATGCGGCAGCGGAACAGCAAACGAAAATGGGGATAAGCTAATAAGTTGCTGTAGCATTAACAACCTGGTCATTGGAGGGACACTTTTCCCACATAAGGAAATTCACAAGTTAACATGGGAATCACCAAATGGTAGGGACAGAAACCAGATAGACCACATCATGGTTAATGGTAGATGGAGACATGCATTACAAGATGTGAAGGTAAGAAGAGGTGCAGATGTGGGAAGTGATCACCATTTAGTAGTAGCAAAACTGAAAGTGAAACTAAGAAGGGCTGGACCAACTGTAACTACACAGAAAAGGTTTGACATCAGCAAATTGAAGGACCCCCTTACCAGAAAAGCTTTTGCGGTCGACATTAAGAAACGATATCAATTTGCCAAAAGCCAGGAAAAGACATTGACTGATGATATAGACCAGAATTTCAACACCATTTCAACAATATATAAGGAAAGTAGCAAATCATGCTTAGGATTCCAGGAAAGGAAGAAGCAAGACTGGATAACACCAGAAACACTTAAACACCATAAAGATGAGAAAGGAAATGAAAAGAAAGAAAACAGAAGCGAAGTCCCCCAGGTTAAAGCAACTATATAGCGAACAGTACAGCCAGCTGGACAGGGAAGTTAAACGCCAAACCCGAGCCAACAAAAGGAATTTCCTAGACGATCTTGCAAAACAGGCAGAAGAGGCAGCACTGAGAAATGAACAAAGCACAGTATACAAAATAACTAAATTCATCAGCGGAAAACAAGGTGCAAACAATATTACATTAGTAAGAGATAAGCAAGGAAATCTCATCAAGACAGCAGAGGGACAGGAAACAAGATGGGCAGAGCACTTCAGAGAAACTCTGAACAAGGAAATACCAGAAACACAATTGAATGTTCCTGAGGCTGAAAACGATCTAGATGTAAATACAGACATTCCACGAAAAGAAGAAATCATCACAGCAATCAAAGGGTTAAAGAACGGTAAAGCTCCGGGCCATGATAACTTAAATGCAGAGCTATTTAAGACAGACCCTGGAGCTAGCAGCAGAACTATTAGAACCACTATTTGCACAAGTGTGGAAAACGGGGACAACACCATCAGAGTGGAACAAAGGAATAATTGTCAAATTGCCCAAGAAGGGAGATCTTGCAGACTGCAATAATTGGAGAGGAATCACTCTGCTCTCAGTTCCCAGCAAAATACTAGGCAGGATAATTATACAGAGAATTTCAAAGGCAGTAGACTACAAACTGAGGAAAGAACAAGCAGGATTTAGAAAGAACAGAAGATGTGTAGACCATATATTCACTCTCAGGAACATTATAGAGCAGTGCTCAGAATGGCAAAGACAGCTTTACATAAATTTTGTTGATTTTGAAAAGGCTTTTGACAGCATACATAGGGACAGTTTATGGAAAATACTGAGAGCTTATGGAATTCCAAGCTGCATAGTGTAAATCATAAAAAGCCTCTATGCCAACTTTACGTGTAGTGTTGGGCAGAGCAACCTAACCTTCGAGGTGAAGACAGGAGTACGACAGGGATGCCCCTTATCAACCACTCTATTTTTAACAGTCATAGACTGGGTGATGCGCCAGACAACAGAGGGCAGTCCAAGAGGAATAAGATGGACTACATTTTCTACATTGGAAGATCTGGAATATGCAGATGACATTGCACTGCTGGCACATTCACATCAACACATCCAGGAAAAAAACGGATAGACTTAATAAGTTTAGCCAGCAGGTGGGCTTGAACATCAATTTAAAGAAGTCTGAGGTCATGACGCTCAATGTGAGCAACCCTGAGCCCATATCAGTAAGGAATCAGCAACTGGTACAGACAGATACCTTCACATACCTAGGAAGCATAGTAACACCGGACGGTGGGGCAGGCAAAGACATCAACATCAGAATGAATAAGGCAAGAACAGCCTTCTTTAGCCTAAATAACATCTGGAAGTCCTCCCAATACAGCACAAGCACAAAATTAAGATTATACCAGAGTTGTGTGCTTTCTGTGCTTCTCTATGGTGCGGAATGCTGGAGAGTCACAGAGAAGGAAATGTCAAAATTGTCCTCTTTTCACACAACATGCCTAAGAAAAATTCACCGCATCTTTTGGCCAAATACCATCACCAACCAAGATCTGCTTACTCGTAGCAAGCAAGAGGACATGCACACCATCATAGTTGGCAGACGCTGGAGCTTGGTTGGTCATGTCCTCAGAAGAGACCCCGATGCCATCACAAGAACAGCTATGCTTTGGACCCCTGAGGGAAAGCGAAAGAGAGGCCGACCAAAAACAACTTGGCGGAGGACTGTGGAGGCTGAGATGCAAAGAATGAACCAGAGTTGGGGCACTGTACGAAGGATGGCCACCGACCGTGCAAAGTGGAATCAATTTGTTGTTGCCCTACAAGACGCCACTAGGCGTGATGGCCACTGACTGCTTTGACGGTCGGTGGTTAAGGATCGAAGAAGAAGAAGAAGAAGACATCACACAAGTTAAAACGAACCCAACGCATCAGAGTTTAAATATATAATAATCAAGATGGAGACAACAACCAGTAACAGTCATCAAGCAATGTTATGTCGTCAAGAGACGTTATGTCACCAAGCAATGTTATGTCGTTGTTACGTGCAGTCTTTGATATCTTACAATATAATACATTTGTATGCTTGTTATGTTCGCAAATATTTTGTAAACAAAATAGATACTTTTTAGTGCTTAAGGAAAAGTCATTATTGAGTTACTTCCCTTGAAAGGACTTTCGTTCGAACTCCGCGGATGAATCTAGTTTTACTGCGATTTATTCTTTGTTTGGGTAGGAATAGATTGTTCTTGCTTCAGTGTATCTATGGCCTGAATTTATGTGTATTGTTTGTCTGGGTAGGACGAGTCTGTCTTATATCTGAATATCTTTGCATGTCTAAGTCGAACTATATGGTCTTTTGTCGATAGAAAGGTCAAAGGGCTGTTCGGCGGATGTGTGGCTAGAGAGGTGTGATTTGGCTTCGCCCTGATGGGGGCTGTGATTTTTTCTATGTCGGCTTGTCGCCGGAAAAGTGATCTCAGTATTTATGGGGAAAGTGATAGTCGTCTAGACCTATCGTGTATGCTTTACCCCAGTGTTTATTCGTATTGCCAAGGAATGGCAGAATCATATTTCTGATACCAAGGTAACAAAAGATACTTATTATGAACTCTGGCTAAGCCACCGTTTCTCGATAGACACGATTTGTACGTCTGAGGAAATATTTATCTAGATGAAAACGACATTCATTCCTAGCAGCACTATATATTGTATGATGAAATCAATTGTATGATGATAGAATCTACGGAGCAACGAGAACATTTAATGAATGATTAACTTTGATTCAGTTGTATCCAAACGTGAGTGACAGCTCACGAGAGAAGCCATCTTGTATCCATATATTTATTGACTTTCAAGAAGAGAAAGGGATAGCCCGTATTATCGCTTGATGAGTCCAGAGATCACTGCTACACATGAGAACCCAGTACTAGCGGTTCAATATGATTATATGAAAAATATGTGCTGAATATTAGTTCAAGGAATCTTCGCTAGACGAGGTTAGGTCTAGAAGCCATCTTGAATATTGTTGATAATCTGACGTGTTTTGTCAGTAAACTCAGATGATATATATCTATGGGCAATACTGAGTGCTTGTCTACTGACAGTCCATTATACTACTATTCTACATGAGTGCCCATGTATTATTGCAAGACCATTTATCCACTGTACTATGATGTATTATGCCAACCTGTGATTTGTCACTATTCGTGCTGTCGAGTGTGTACGTCCAATTAAACTGTAGCAAAGGTACACAGTCGTTGGTGTCGATGACTTCCAGCCATACATGAGTGTGAGAAAAAGACCATTTGTCAACACCACGAACTCTTCTTATCATTCGCATATTAGACTCTCAATCTATGTCTACACACCACTGCGTAGGTCGAGTTGACATTCCATACTCAAACCACAAGCAACACAACAACACAGATTGTAGCACTGGTTTGTGTACACTACAGTGGAGCAAACAACACCGTAGAGACTTATCAACTGGTGGACATCATTAATTGAAAAAAGGAGGTATTTATCATTTGGTGGACCAGCTTTCTGGGTTTGACCTCGCAGAAGTTAAGAAGTCAACAGACTACCGATACCAGACCGTTTCCTGTGGCTGATACGACACACTTGCAGTATTAGTTTGCTCTTTGTCAACACTTCGTCACGTGACCTGTCAAGTGAATGCAGTATGTAGGTCAGCGTTGTTGACATTTTTACATTAGACATTACAGAGTTTCACAGAACAGTTGGATCAATTCTTGTCAATATTAACAGGAAGACAGTATTATTGAACTAAGAAGTCCTATTTTCATCGATGGATCTTCTTGTTTTCTATATATGAACTTTAATATTTAAGGCCAGAATTTGTAATTCAATAAAGTGGCAGTTTGTTTATTTTCATAAGAATAACTTTGCCATTACTGTAAAACTGAGCCTATTTTGCAACACATACTATCATACACATAATTTATATATATTTATGTTTACATGTTATTTGTTTGTATAGTATGTTAGTTTATATGTCAGCGGGTTGTGTTTAGATTGGGCGGTGTCCTCACAACAGAATATCCCACGTCATAGAGGGTCCGTTGTGGGCGTTTTCTTTAGGTGCAATTTCCTTAATTGGAAATTTGCTTGCAACAACTAGTTGCTATTTGTGTTAGTTGTGAAGACTGTAATTATTGTTATTTTTGTAATATTTCTTTGTTCTTTAGTTTTGTTTTGAATTGTTTGTAATTTGTTGGTCTACCCTTTTCTATCTTTCAGTTCTATTCACAATTTATATTCATATACTGTGACGTCATTTGTGTTGTTATTCCTTTGCAGATTCAGTGATTACTTTCATTGATTTCCCTATTTGATTTATTTGATTTCTGCAAACGTTTTCGTATTGTCATTCTTATTTGTACTTTATGTATTCTGTTGGTTGACATATGTTTTATATAGGTATATTTCATAAGACACTATTGCTTGTGCACTGCACTTGGATTATGGTATAAACCAGTACTTGATTATTATTACTGTTATACAAGACCTTATTAAGGCTTGTGACCCACAGATATTGGGATAGTGTGCTGATTAATCAAGTCATTAAGAACTTGTGGTATTATTATTATTTCAGGTGATTAGTATTATTGTTAGACATCATGTCTACATTAGAATACTTCATTATACAAGGGAAAGCCCTTGATAAGACTGGTCAACAATTAGAAGAATGGGCAGTTGCTCAATATGACAAAGCATTAGCTGCAGAAGAGAAAAAAGCTGCTGCTGAAGAGAAAAAAGCTGCTGCTGCTGCTGAAGAGAAAAAAGCTGCTGCTGCTGCTGAAGAGAGAAAAGCTGCTGCAGAAGAGAGAAAAGCTCTGGCTGAAGAGAAAAGATTGGAAAAAGAAGCTGATGCTGCTGCTGAACTAAAGAAATTGCAGATGCAGGTGGAGGAAAGGAGATTTGAAGCTGAACAAAAAAAAAATTAGAAAGAGAAGCTGCTGCTGAACAAAAAAGATTAGACAGTGAAGCTGAACAAAAAAAATTAGAAAGAGAAGCTGCTGCTGAACTAAAAAGATTAGACAGGGAAGCTGAACTAAAAAGATTAGACAGAGAAGCTGAAGAAAAAAAAGCAATAAGAGAACATGAATTTGAGTTAGAGAAATTGAGATTGACAAGTATGAGTAATGTTAATCAGGCATCTAGTGGTAATGGTAAACCTTCTACTTACAAGGTTAAGGTTCCACCGTTCAATCAGTCCAGTGACGATATTACATTCTGGCTGGATAGATTTGAACGTTCTTGTCGTACACATAATGTGGATAAATCACAATACGCTAATCAATTAGCAGAAAACTTGAAAGGTGAATCTCTGACTAGATTATGCCTTGTAGGAGAAGCAGATAAGGATAATTATGATGTCATTAGGGCGGCTTTGATAAAAAAATACCAGCTAAGTGAGGAAGGCTATCGCCTTTTGTTTAAGACGATGGTGCCTGAGACAGGTGTAGAATTCTCAGAATTCATTGCAAAGGCACGTCTCACAGTTGATCGTTGGATTGAGCTTTCCAAAACAGAAAAAACGTATGAAGGACTTATGGATTTGTTGCTCAGAGATAAGATTATGTCATGTGTTAACAAACCATTCCTTGAATTTATACATGAGCGTAAACCCAAATCTCTAAAGGAAATGGAAGAATATTGTTCCCAATATGTCACTGCACACCCCGACGTGATTTTTGGCAACACTAAGATTAAGGAGAGTATGCCAGTTGCTTCAGCAACACCATACAATCCCAATTATTCACACAGATTTCAGGGACCTCAAAACAGATTTGATAAAAAAGGTAACCATAATAGTTATCAAAACCAAGGTAACCAATCATTTCAGGGTTCTTCTTCAAAGAACTGGAGACGAGCTGATAGCTCTCGACACAGGGGTGGTCACAATTATAGTAATTTCCATAGAGGAAGTAATTATAGAAACTATCCGAGGTATCCGTCTTGGAGTCAACAAGATCGCAATTACAGAGATACTCATTATAATGAATATGATAATGGTAACCAAGAGAACTATGACTCAAACCCAAATAGGGGTTACAATAGAGGTAACAATAACTACAGAGGTAATAATAACCGAGGTAGATCTCAAAACAGAAGACATAAACCACATTTTCAGGCAAACTCTGCACAACAAGAGTCCCATGAAGCCTATAAACAGAGTAAAGACAATAATGACGCTAATAATATGGCATGTGCCGCTTTTGATTTTGGGAGAGCATCTCAGTGCCCCCAATGCAAAACATTATTTGAGCCAACCACAGTGTCTACTTTAAGCTGCGGCCATCCTCTTCCTGCTCTTCCTGCATCAGTCGCGCATGATGGAAGAGGTTCTCTTGTCTTACATAAGGGTTTAGTAAATAACAATCCAGTCTCCGTGCTATTTGATTCTGGGTGCACCACAATTGGTGTTAGGCAGTCACTCGTAGATCCTTCCCGTGCCACTGGACAAGTAGTCAAATGTGTAACATTTGGCGGCACATTAGAGAAATACTCTACTGCTATCATTAGGATTGCTACTCCTTTCTTTACAGGAGATGTACACGCATGTCTTCTTCCGAATCCGATCGCTGACCTCATCATCGGTCGCATTCATGGAGTCAAAGAATGCACTCCGCAACAAATTTCCGCGTGGGAAAGGCAAAACATGCAGATTGCTAACGCTGTAGTCACTAGAGCTCAGGCTCTTAATATGCCTCAAACTTCATCTACTGAAGATAATGAAGTGCATAACCAAGATGATCCCTTGGTAATTTCTCGTGACTCGTTTATAAAACAGCAAGAAGATGACCCCACTCTGAAGAAATTCTTCATTCTTGCAACTAAAGGTGATCCGAATAAAGACACAAGTCGTAAATCGTGGATTACAAAGAAGAATGGCGTACTTGTACGTATGGTTCAAGACTCCATTACGTCAAGTCATTCTCAAATCCTGGTTCCCAAGAATTTGAGAGTTAAAATTTTGCAGCACGCTCATGACTCTCAGTGTGCTGGACACATGGGTTTTCCCCGTACTAAGTCAAGAGTCCTTGCGGCTTTCTTTTGGCCATTGGTAAACAAGGACATACGGATTTATTGTCGATCTTGTAAAGTATGTCAGGAAGTTAAATCCAAAGGTCCACGGCATGCTGCACCCATTCAGGCGGCGGACATTCCTATTCGGCCGTTTCAAAAAATGGCCATAGACATTATTGGTCCATTTAAGATCAAGTCTGCCAGAGGACATCAGTTTATCTTGACGTGTGTTGATATGTGCACACGTTGGCCAGAGGCTATTCCTCTGAAGAGTATTACTACTGCTGATATTGCAGATGCTCTTTGGCTTATATTTTCTCGTCTGGGGTTCCCCGGAGAGATATTGTCAGACCATGGCACCCAACTAATATCAGATACCATATCTCAAGTAATGTCTACTCTGCAGATAGATAGATCTTTAAGTAGTATCTATCATCCAATGTCTAATGGGATGGTCGAACGCCTTAATAGAACACTTAAAAACTTACTAGGGAAGATAACTGAGGATCATCCTCAAGACTGGGACAGAGTTTTACCTGCGGCCCTCTTCGCTTACAGAGAGGTCCCCAATGAACATACAGGATTTTCCCCCTTTGAACTCGTCTTTGGCGCGCGTCCGCGTGGCCCTATGTCGTTGCTTCATGATCTCATAACAGCTGACAATATTGACGATGACACAAAGTCATCCTACGAATATGTCATCGCGTTGAGACAAAAGATTATCGAAGCATGCAAATTAGCAACTTCTTCTTCTGAATTTGCGAAACAGAAGGCAAGGCAATTTGCCAATAAGAAGAGATGCTTACGACAACTTTGTCCTGGGGACAAAGCATTTGTATTACTACCTTGTAGGGAAAACAGACTACTTATTTCTTGGAAAGGTCCGTACGATATAATATCGAAAATTTCCGATGTCGACTATATTGTCGATATTGATGGGAAGCATAAAACCTTCCACATCAATATGCTTACTGAATTCCATGAACGTCCGGATTATTTGCAACCCATTTTCCAAGCAACGGACAATTCTCCAGTACAACATGGTCATTACTCATCACTGTCCGTGATACAGGATGAGGAAACGAGTTTTTCAGATGTAAATCTTCCTCTTCCAATGATCCCACTTCATTCTAGTGAATCATGGAAGAACGTTACTGTCTCTCCTGATTTGTCTCTAGGAGAACAGCGACAAGTTTCAACTATGTTGCAAACATTTCAGGATGTACTCACTGACATCCCTGGACAAACTCATGTCATTGAACATGACATTGTTCTAACTGACCATACTCCTATTAGGGTTAGACCTTATCCTATACCTATACATTTTCAAGCACTGGTCGAAAAAGAGTTGGATGAGATGATAGATTTGAAAATAATCGAACCATCCACCTCTGCATATTCTTCGCCGATGGTTATTGTTCGGAAAAAAGACAATAACATACGTCTTTGCGTCGACTATCGCAAATTGAATCAAGTAACGAAGTTCGATGCCGAACCTATGTCTTTACTGGAAGAGCTACTTACTCGACTCTCCAAATCTCATTTTTTCATTAAACTTGATTTGTCTAAAGGATATTGGCAAGTTCCTTTATCTGAACGCGCCAAACCTCTCACGGCTTTTTCAACACCTAGAGGTTTGTTCCAATGGAATTTTATGCCTTTCGGTCTTATGAACGCACCAGCTACATTCGTACGCATGATGCGCCGAATCCTATCTTATCGGTCAGATGTCATTGCATATCTAGACGACATCTGTCTTTTCAGCGATACTTGGGAAGATCACTATTCAGGGTTAGATGAATTGCTGTCTACTTTGCGCGAGCACAACCTGACAGCGAAACCCTCTAAAGCCTATGTTGGTTTTAGCGAAATTTCTTTCCTAGGCCACCGAGTTGGTCATGGTTTCCTAAAGACAGAGGACCATAATACAAGTAAGATACTTAACATCTCTATCCCTAAGACTAAAAAACAGGTGAGAAGTCTGTTAGGTCTTATTCGATTTTATGGCAGATTCATTCAGAATCTATCCTCTATCATGGCACCTCTTTCTACACTTTTAAAGAAAGGTTCGCCTAATATGGTCCACTGGTCTCAGGAATGCCAATGCTCTTTGGATAAGATTAAAACATTGTTTTCAACACCACCTATTTTAGTGTTACCTACTAAAGATAAGACATTTGTTCTTCATAGTGATGCTTCATCCACTGGGATTGGAGCGGCACTAATGCAAGAGTACTCTGGAACTCTGCATGCTGTAATGTAGGGGAGAGTGGGGGAGAAATGGTCCCTCATTTTTCATTTTTAACCAAATTCGATATAACTATAGAAATAATAATAAGTTTGAGATGTTATTAATATGTGTAGGTGAAATACCCATTTATTTCAAAATATAGTCTACATAAAATGGTTAAACATTAAAACTTTTTATAAAATTAACATTTGAAGCAATGATACCATAGTGGTGTGAAATGGACCGCGTATGGGGAGTAATGGACTTGATGAAGGGGAGAAATGGACCATATGCAGGAGAAATAGTCCATGAAAATGAATCAATAAAATTGTAAATTACCAAAGGATATGTTGAAACGTAGATACCTTTCTGTTCTTTTTGTACCCTTGCAGCAAGTTGGCTGTGGTAATATTGCTTTAATTTGACTTATTTTAACAGTCCCTAAATCTTCTACAGCAGGCCAAAAAAACGTGTCAAACATTTTACCACTCTTTCTTAAAAAATTGATTTCCACATCGCCATCCTCATCTTCCAGCTGCATGACTTTCCCAATTAAATATTTCGTGATTTTTCCTGTCTCAAACTCACACACTACATATTGACCACAAATTTAAGTCTACACTTTCTACACCCCTCCATTCTGACACTGTTACTTTCATCATCACTGTCACGCCCAGTTTCATCCATAGATAGGCCTATGTCAGAACCTGTGTCATCATCATATGGTATATTGTCAGTATCATCATCATAATCACTGACATTCTCTTCAGACACAAAAAGGGATTTCTTGGCCTTTGATACAGTAACCTACTTTCTGATCTGTATTTCATTTTCATCTGCATTTCCGTCATTGCTGGAGATGATGTTGCCATTGTTTTCCTTACGAGGGGCAGCCTTAGGAAATCCTTTAAATAACTCAGGAGGAGAAAACACTTTTAAAGCTACTTTTGGGGCAGCATCATTTGGTGACACAGGAAATGAACTGGTCAAAAAAACCAGGGAGTTTGTCCCACTGAGTGAGGCCCCTTTATCAACCAGGCCTAAATTAGGTTCAATCAAAGTAGGGACTGATGCTTCTGAAATCTTCAGCACTTAAAATATCTTGATCCAGTGGCCAAATGCCAGCAGCTTTAAACCCAGACATTATGTTTTGTTGGGTAGAGGACCTAACAAATGCAGCGCCACCAAGCTCGGCAAGCTGATAGATGGAGAGGGTTTTTCCAACATTCTTTATCATCCATGAATCTGCTAAATGACTAAACGCTGCTTTCATGGGCCCAAAGAGAGTTCGATCCAATGGTTGCATTTTGTTGCTTGTATGTGGTGGAAGAGTAATGACATGAATATGGTTCTGCTTTGCCAACTCCAGAGCAGGAAAGGAAAATCTGACTGTGCCGATAATTTGGGGTGATGCTGACTTCTGAAGATTTGGACTTGTTAATATTGTTGATCAGAGTTGTCCGAGCAATTCCATATTCCCTGGAAGCTTGTCTAACAGGCATGCCTTCCACTACGGCAGTCACAGCAGCTCTCATAATGGACTCCGGTACTTTGCCTTTATCTGTTTTCCTCTTGTAAACACGAGTCATTTTTTTGTCTGGAAAAAAAATGTACTGTATAAAATAATTATAATAATTATACTTCTAAAATAAGATTACATTGATAGTTTAACAATGATTAGTTTTATAGTTTACATTGATAGAATTTAAACATATTTCTTCAACTGTTTAAACAAACTAAGATTTAGGTAATATTTTGTGATGAATGGGATACATGTATAACGCTTCCATGTTCGGGGAGAAATGGACCAGTGACGGCCCATTTCTCCCCAAAGGTATTCAAATAGAAAAGACAAGCATAAATTCTTAAAGCTAATAATTTTTAGGCATAAAGAACATTGCTTATGCAGGAAAATGGTAATTCTGTCTATAAAAATAACTTACCGTACAATCAGCGAAGCAGCGACAAAAATTGGACTTGCAATGTCACTTCAAAAACTCAACTATTTCCTTGTACAAAATGAGGTCACTGATTGTCAAAACATGCGCGCACATAAAGAAACCGGACGTTGTTCCTGGAAATGATCTCACCCTACTGGTATTTTTTCATTATGGTCCAAATTAAAATGGAACATTCGTTTTTGAGATACAAGGGGCGGTCCATTTCTCCTAACGGTCCATTGCTCACCACTCTCCCCTATATTTCCAGAAAACTTAATGCGGCAGAAAGGAATTATTCGGTTTTAGACCGTGAGCTATTAGCTATGGTTTGGTCGATCCTCAAACTACAGAGATTCCTTCTAGGCGCACATTTCATAGTAGAAACCGACCAAAAAGCTCTTACTGCTATACAGAGTAAGAATTTGAAGAGCTCGAGGTCTACTCGATATGCAATTGCTCTTCAACCTTTTCATTTCTCTGTGCGAGCTATTCGTGGATCAGATAATGTGATGGCAGACATTCTGTCAAGATGCCCATATGATTCCACATAACTATTAGGGCTTAGACTTCTTGATATGTCTAGTTCTATAGTAGTTCCTTTTCTATATCATGATAGATACACATTTGTAATTTAATAATATAATGATTGTATCACTACTTAGCGGTTCATTGATGTTTATTCACCGCTGTGCTTTGATGATTTTTCTTCATAAATCATAAATTTAAGATATCTAATACGAAATTATGTTATGAAATTTTTTAGGCATTGTGTAATTGCCAGAATTGGATTATACTTTGATGACACCTTCCTGGAAAAATTTACTTGTAGGGAAATAATTTCTCTTAGTTTTTGAGATACATTCTCACCAGTCGCTCCATAAGTCGACTTAGCCTCATATTAGGCGTTATATTTATTCCTGATATTTTCATCTGCGCATTATTCATGCGTTGTGAGCCTATTGTACGTTGCTCCTAGATGTATTAAAAAAAAAAAGTTTCATTTTTTTCCCGGGAGGTGTGGTAAGACTGTTACGTGCAGTCTTTGATATCTTACAATATAATACATTTGTATGCTTGTTATGTTCGCAAATATTTTGTAAACAAAATAGATACTTTTTAGTGCTTAAGGAAAAGTCATTATTGAGTTACTTCCCTTGAAAGGACTTTCGTTCGAACTCCGCGGATGAATCCAGTTTTACTGCAATTTATTCTTTGTTTGGGTAGGAATAGATTGTTCTTGCTTCAGTGTATCTATGGCCTGAATTTATGTGTATTGTTTGTCTGGGTAGGACAAGTCTGTCTTATATCTGAATATCTTTGCATGTCTAAGTCGAACTATATGGTCTTTTGTCGATAGAAAGGTCAAAGGGCTGTTCGGCGGATGTGTGGCTAGAGAGGTGTGATTTGGCTTCGCCCTGATGGGGGCTGTGATTTTCCTATGTCGGCTTGTCGCCGGAAAAGTGATCTCAGTATTTATGGGGAAAGTGATAGTCGTCTAGACCTATCGTGTATGCTTTACCCCAGTGTTTATTCGTATTGCCAAGGAATGGCAGAATCATATTTCTGATACCAAGGTAACAAAAGATACTTATTATGAACTCTGGCTAAGCCACCGTTTCTCGATAGACACGATTTGTACGTCTGAGGAAATATTTATCTAGATGAAAACGACATTCATTCCTAGCAGCACTATATATTGTATGATGAAATCAATTGTATGATGATAGAATCTACGGAGCAACGAGAACATTTAATGAATGATTAACTTTGATTCAGTTGTACCCAAACGTGAGTGACAGCTCACGAGAGAAGCCATCTTGTATCCATATATTTATTGACTTTCAAGAAGAGAAAGGGATAGCCCGTATTATCGCTTGATGAGTCCAGAGATCACTGCTACACATGAGAACCCAGTACTAGCGGTTCAATATGATTATATGAAAAATATGTGCTGAATATTAGTTCAAGGAATCTTCGCTAGACGAGGTTAGGTCTAGAAGCCATCTTGAATATTGTTGATAATCTGACGTGTTTTGTCAGTAAACTCAGATGATATATATATATATATGGGCAATACTGAGTGC
The DNA here is from genome assembly GCA_024509875.1 of Oreohelix idahoensis. Taxonomy (NCBI): domain Eukaryota; kingdom Metazoa; phylum Mollusca; class Gastropoda; order Stylommatophora; family Oreohelicidae; genus Oreohelix; species Oreohelix idahoensis. The sequence goes on along the minus strand of JAMPIV010003072.1, from coordinate 146,232 downwards.
TTGTCTACTGACAGTCCATTATACTACTATTCTACATGAGTGCCCATGTATTATTGCAAGACCATTTATCCACTGTACTATGATGTATTATGCCAACCTGTGATTTGTCACTATTCGTGCTGTCGAGTGTGTACGTCCAATTAAACTGTAGCAAAGGTACACAGTCGTTGGTGTCGATGACTTCCAGCCATACATGAGTGTGAGAAAAAGACCATTTGTCAACACCACGAACTCTTCTTATCATTCGCATATTAGACTCTCAATCTATGTCTACACACCACTGCGTAGGTCGAGTTGACATTCCATACTCAAACCACAAGCAACACAACAACACAGATTGTAGCACTGGTTTGTGTACACTACAGTGGAGCAAACAACACCGTAGAGACTTATCAACTGGTGGACATCATTAATTGAAAAAAGGAGGTATTTATCAGTCGTCAAGGGGCGTTATATCGGCAAGTGACATTATGTCGTCAAGGAGTGTAGTGCTGTTAAGGGGCATAATGCTGTCAGAAGACATTATGGAGTCAAGTGAAAAAAAAACTGTTTCCATTCCAGCTGTTTCGAGATGTGCTTTCTTGGCTATAATAAGTCGATTCATCCCCCCTTAAACACCCCCAAGAATGTTATTAATATCAATTGTCCGTCTTTCTCTTGAGAAACAATAGCCCTGAAAACAGATCTTCTGTTCCTCAAAGCTCGCAATGGACTCTGACTGATCAACATTCGAACTAGATGTTCAAACTAATTTAGTTTCCTGAAAGTACACTCCAAGGATCTTGAGTCAACGATTGCAACTCTCTAATTTGAACGGGACTTCCCGTACCATTGGGTGATTAATTGTAAAAGAACTCAGCTCTAGTTTCCCCATATTTGATGAAAGCCCATCAATACACTGGTGAAACTATAGAAATACTGGTGCCCCGGAAAGTATAGAGCCTATGCTTCTTCCGGTTGCGGAAATTGATGTTTCAACCCGATATGTACGGGGCAAAATCAATGCCGAAGTTGTAGACGATTTAGTCTGCCCTCTCATTTTATGGAGGAAATATGTCTTCCTCGGGGATCCTTCACAGAAACACAGGTCGACACAAGAGAGAGAGAGAACACAGGACACGCCCCAACGGCCCCTGAGTTGTCGTCTATAATCAGCCCGAATATTTCGGAGCTGAAAAAGTCACAAAAAGATGATGAATCCCTAAAGCCTTGTTTCTCAAAGTTGTATGGCAGTTACTCCCATACTCCACTTGGAGCATATTACAGGGATGAAGGTTTGGTTTATAGACGGGTAGGGAACAAAAGACAATTAGTTGTCAAACACCCCTATCGCACCCGCCTAATGCAGGAAATGCATTTAGCACTGCTACATCCCATTAAAGGTTTGTTTGCCCTAGTAAAACAGGTCTCCTTGAACCACTTCTGGCCAGGTATGCGACACGATATTCGACAGTTTGTGAGAGATTGCTCTTTTTGCCATAACCCGGACAACCAGAAGGATGAAACTACCAAGAAAGAGTTTGTGCAGACTACCCAACACTCAGCATTGGATAACTCGTACCTCAACTCGACATTTCTGTGTAGTAAAGCAGAGTTACGACAAGCGCAGAAGGACGACATTACCCTAGCGCCGTACTCCGACCAGAGTCAGGTAACAACAACCCATGCTTCGGCTAGAACGTTCCCCAAAGAAGATGGAATTATTTATCGACGGACGAGGCAGGGGAAACAACTCGTTGTACCTCTCCCCTTAAAACCCTCAGCTATGAAAGCAGCTCATTTATCCTCATCGGGGGAACATATTCCCGTGGGACCCACTATGAGTAACCTTCAAGAGGTTTACTTTTGGCCCAAACGATGGGAAGACGTTCGTCAGTTCGTGCAAAACTACACATTGCCAAGCGAGCAATTCAAACCCTCGCCAACGGTATAGTGAGGAGAAGAACACTGGCATCCAGAACAGTATTAGAAGAAGGCACGAACCTTGTAAAAGTGCACGCCATTACTTGGATATTTAATAAAACAACTTAGGTGACGGGTTATCTGTGACGAAATCAGTTGTGCACTTTTTATTACGTTCGTTCTCTCTGGCAGTATCACTTCATTTCTTCATTTTCCTCACCTCAAAGTCGCGCCTTTAAGAGTTGTTAACCTCTATTCACACTGCAATAATGTTATTTCACGGCTGAATTGACTATCTTGAGGATTAATTGTAATCACTTAAGTGGTCTAGCCACCTTGAATGCAGAAGGTAAACGTGAAGAGTAATAGTGACTTTGTCATAACTCATTTCCGGCCCAGACCGAGTGACCACCTGGAATTCGAGGTTTATCACAGTGCCGTCCGACGACGTGGGCGGAAAGAACAATAGACGGACAGGTGTGTCGTCGAATAATGTTTGTGCGCCGTGCTGAATCAGCAATTATCTGTCTCGTGAACGATTTGAGTACGTGGTTGATAATCGGCTTACCTCTTTAGCCCAGACATTTTCTGTGTAATTAATACAGATAAAATACGTCTGAGGAGATATTATGAGCCAGGCAATCATTGAGGGATGAGTTCACAGATATGTTTGTGAGTTTGTATACAAGGCAATCGGAAGTATTACGGACATATTTGAAAGAGGTTACGCGTTTACATTTTAAATTATTTTAAAACACGCGGATGGTACTAATGATCTAACACCCGATCCACCTAGTTCTAAAGAGATTGGATTTGTTTAATTTGAGAGACGGAATAGACATTGGATTTCATTGGCAAATTCGTCGGAAATACAATCTGGGATTTGAACTGAGAATAGAGATTTATAATATAACAATTTGAGACTTCGATACACTGCACTGCTAAACGTCAAAGTAGCAACTCCTGAGAGAGAGTCAGAAGAGAATAGGAATTAGATTCGAAATGAAAGGACCAGGACAGAGTATTTGGGCAACTTTGAAACTTAAAAGTAAACCCGCATTTTTATATACAAAGACTGGAGACTTAAGGAATCAGAAGCAAGTCATAAGAAGGGTTCTAAAGTAACCCAAGACCCAGTATTCGAAGCATCTAATCTAACTTGCTGTGGTCATTCTGCGCCAGGAGATTGTAGATCTCATTTGGGTTTGCGATACGAAGCTGCAAGACTAAAGTTTCTATGCCATTAGCTGTGAGGCAAGAGCAGGGATACAACAATAACCGCCTACATTGGACGAGTTGTGTGGAGAAGTGCCCTCATCACAAAAGAATTGACGAAACCACGGCTGCAGGACTCACTTAGACCAACTAAGTTCTTATTAAAGGAAACAGAAAAAGGACAATATTTTTTATAAATCATTAACCCCTGTCTCAGTGAAGACACTTTATATACATCTAAAATTCACCATCATTCCTTCGTTATTTTAAATTGTTAATATCGATTATTAAATTTGTTACACGTTATTTTAAAACAAAACAATTATTGTTGATTCAGTTATTAATGTATGAGCAAGACTCTTTAATATATATATATATATATATATATATATATATATATATATATATATATATATATATATATATATATATATATATATATATATATATATATATATATATACATCTAGACATATATTTACATCTACAGGGCAAATACTTATAAAAGAATTTCGCTGGATTACACTAGCTGAGGGCTTGAACGGGCTAAAACCATTGCTTAATTCTTCACGAAAGGCGACGGATCAGATATAAGTTAATAGTGCTCTGCCCTATGCAGCATTGTTATTGACTTCTGAAAACATCTTGTGAACATACCCTTGAGATAGAAGCATCATTATCCTTCTATCTACAACTCTGCCAAGAGTAATCTTGTTCGTATACCCTTGAGATAGAAGCATCATTATCCTTCTATCTACAACTCTGCCAAGAGTAATCTTGTTCGAAGGTATGCACCTTTGAAGACCCATATTAAATATTCTTGAGTGTTGGCCACTGTTGGAGCAATCCGTGTCAGAGTGTAGGCCTATAACTTATGGGTGCAAGTATAAATGTGTGTGTGTGAACGAGTGTAGGCCTATAACATTTAGGTGCAAGTATAAATGTGTGTGTGAACGAGTGTAGTCCTATAACATATAGGTGCAAGTATAAATGTGTGTGTGTGACCGAATGCATACAGTTTTTTTTTCATTTAAGTGTGCCAATGAGTACACGTGAGCGTTTATCTGTCTTTTGCAATGTACTCTCCTTGTATTCCATTGTGTAAAATGCACATAGTTTTTGTAAATTGAAAAGAAATACAAATAAAAATTTAAAAAAAAAATATTATGTGACACGTTAGTGCCACAAGTGTACTTTATTCTCACGCCAGCACTACGTAAATTACGCTTTGAAAAATATGAGTTGTTATCTAATACGGTTAAAAGTTAACTAGTGCAGATTAAAGTTAACAAATGCGGGTAAAAGTTAACTATTGCGGATAAAAGTAGAAACGTAATTTATGTAACAAGCGAGTACGACTTTGATTTATGTGTGATGTCACGTTTTTCGAAACCTCCCGTCGTCACACAACGTCAAAAAATATTGACACCACCTGTATACTCAAGGGACTTTTCACTCAGCTGAATACAGAGCTCATGACACTCAATGTGGGCAATCCTGAGCCCATAAAAATAAGGAACCAGAAGCTGGAACAGACAGGCACATTTACATACCCATGATGCATAGTAACACCAGACGGCGAAACAAGCATGGACATCAGTAACAGCATGAATAAAGCGAGATCAGCCTTTGCTAGGCTAAACCACATCTGGAAGTCCTCCCAGTGCGAAACAAACACCAAAGTGAGATTATATGAGAACCGTGTACTTTCTGTGCTTCTCTATGGTGCGGAATGCTGAACAATGACAGAAGGAAATGTCAAAATTGTCCTCTTTCAACACAATCTACCTGAAGAAAATTGTCCGAATCTTTCGGACGAATACCATCACCAACCAAGAACTGCTTACTCGGAGCAACCAAGAGGACATGCACACCATCATAGCTGGCAGACGCTGGAGTTGGCTTGGTCACGTTCTCAGAAGAGACCTTGATGCCATCACAAGAACAGCTATGCTATAGATCCCTGAAGGAAAGCGACAGAGAGAATTGTGGAGGCCGAGATGCAAAGAATGAACCGGAGCTGGGGCACTGCACGAAGGATGGCCACCGACTGAGCAAAGTGGAAGCAGTTTGTTGCCACCAGGCGTGATGGCTACTAACGGCTTTGAGAGTCGGCGGCTAAGGATCAAAGAAGAAGATACCCGTAAAAATAATAATTCAGGGGAAACAAACAAAAGCTAACGCTTTACCTATCTGCAGCACATTTAGATGACTGGGGAACTCATTTGACGATTCCTATCTGCAGCACATTTAGATGATTGGGGAACTCATTTGGTGATTCTGAATGAGATTATTGTAATCAAGTTTTGTGAAGTTTTGGAAGAACCAAAAAAATTGTTGGCTGCTTTTTTGTTTTCCAGGGATGTAATTTATCCTCTCACCTGTCAAAGGGAAACAATCAAATGGCAGGAAGAAATAATAATATAATATATTGTAGATTTTTGACACTTTATTATGCGTTTTCTACTAATTATTTAGAAGAAAGCTGCAATTTTTGTGGTTAAAAAATGATGCAGGTTACATTGAGTGTTGTGCAGTTTTGTGCAAGGGACAGAAACGCACCAATTTTATATATTTCGAGACTGCAGCTTTGGTGGGAAAATGTTTTAACTGACGTCCGTGATGCTACGCCTGAGAGAATTGAATAAACAGGACAAATTAAAGATTGAAAATAGTAATTTTTTATCTGTTACTCCCAAAAGTTAACTATTGGAGATAAAAGTTAACAAATGCGGCTAAAAGTTAACGATTGCTGATAAAAGTAGAAACACGATTTATGTAAGAAGTGAGTATGACATTCAAGTTGTACGACGTCACATTTTTCTAAACCCCTACTCCCCCATCGTCCCACCTCAAAAAATTTTGACACCCCTCTCCCCCTCACTGCGTGACGTCATTTGTAGACGACCGGATAGCACGTCCTGGTACATTAGGCACCGTATGTATTCACTGTGCTTGTGGCGCTGTCTGTCAAGTAGGCGTTGTATACAATTAGTGTATTCTGGCAGCTGAAATACTTAATAAAGCTAGCTGTATTTGAGCTGTATTTTTGATTTATTAGATACAATCTTATTGTAACCCCTTCTAAAAAATTGCCACTATTTCTTTTATTTTTTTAGCGCCCACCAAATATCCTAAAACGCGCAGTAGTGGGCGATATCGCCTTGGTTGAAGACCACTGCTATATACCCCAGTTATAACTAATATAGTCTTCAACTCGATAATACTGCTTCCAGAAATTAATGGATAGGTACGAAAAAAAATCGAAAAAAGGTGATTCGTCTTACGAGGACAAAATACAAAGAAAAAAGCCAGAAATTAAGTAGTCAATACTGACATTTGTGTTAATGAAAGGGTTGTTGAATCTCAGTACACTCTGTTAGTGTAATCCTGTATCAGTTCTTGTTAGTGTAATCCTGTATTAGTTCTTGTTAGTGTAATCCTGTATCAGTTCTTGTTAGTGTAATCCGGTATCAGTTCTTGTTAGTGTAATCCTGTATCAGTTCTTGTTAGGTGTAATCCTGTATCAGTTCTTGTTAGTGTAATCCTGTATTAGTTCTTGTTAGTGTAATCCTGTATCAGTTCTTGTTAGTGTAATCCTGTATCAGTTCTTGTTAGTGTAATCCTGTATCAGTTCTTGTTAGTGTAATCCTGTATCAGTTCTTGTTAGTGTGTGCTAACGCTGAAGTAAATACTGACGAGCCATTATTGAAATATTTTTTTTTTAAAGTTGATTCTCTTGAAGAAATCTGTTGATTCTCTTAAAGAAATCTGTTGATTATCTTAAAGAACTCTGTTGATTCTCCTAAAGAACTCTGTTGATTCTTTGGAGAAATCTGTTGATTCTGATCGCGATTTGATCGTGACCTGAATTACAGCCGCACGACCTCCCTAATATCCATGGATATTTCTTTATACCTTTGTTTATGCTAATTAGATTAGATTACTCTTTCCTCGGGGTATTGCTTGCATGTGTCTGGCAATACTACGTGATCTTATTGGAAAGGGGGTGGGGGATGGGGGGGGGGGGGGGGGGCTATATATTTTTCTTGTCCTAATCTTGCTGTCTCCGTGACCTATTTTTTGTGGACATCATAATCTTATGTATTCTTACTGTAAACCTCTTCATATTATGGTAAATCCACATGATCTCTGTCAGCCAATCGTGACTTGGACAGAGAGAGTACAGAAAACTACTTGGCTGTTATCGTCTGAGTTGACATTCCCTCAGGATGATTTATTTATTAACCATTCTACTTTTAATGCTTCATTTCCTATTTCCAAGATGGAGGCACGGTTTTCAACTTCTGCGGCTGTTATGGGGATCAGTTTTTTTCATCGCATGGAATACGCCCTACTCATGCTAGATTTCCCCTGGCTTTTCTACGTGACCATGTAATCACTTGATCACCGTCTCTCACAGTTCAAGTATCACATGCAGTGTTCCCCGCCAATTTTCTAAATACGAACGCTAATAACTTTGCAAGCGTAAAAATGAAATTGATTTTTTTTTTTGGCATATCTTTTTTTCTACAACTTCGAAGCCGTTTTTATGGCACATTTTAATGCTAGACTCCTCTATGTCTATATATATATATATATATATATATAAAGGGAAAAATATAATCGGCCATATATCTACGGCTATACTTGATTGTGCGGACTGTTGTGTGGAAAACACTTTAGTAAGATGAAAGTAGTATTGATGTGATAAAGTGGATTCATGCTTGGCGTTTCCAACCTATTTCCAGATAATCGATCTCAGGATAGAACCTTCTTCAAGATGACTTTGTGCTGGCAAACTTCAGGTCCCTAAGACTCACTTTTCAACAATTATTTTATGTTATAGAAATGTAGTAAACTGAGAAATAGAAAGTACTGGACGTTGTGCTATGCTGTCTCCGTGTGTGTATGCGTGTTTTAATGCAACCATGTTTTCTCTCCTAAAGTTTAATCTGTATTGAAACTCTCAAAATGACAAAAAGATTTGAGACAGAAAACCTTAGTAGACACGGCGAGTACTGCACTGAAGATGTGGTATGGCGAGTACTGCACTGAAGATGTGGTATGGCGAGTACTGCACTGAAGATGTGGTATGGCGAGTACTGCACTGAAGATGTGGTATGAAGTGTCGTATTTATTCCTTTTTTCCGTTCCGTATGGAACATAGAGAATGTGGCTGTTGCTCCTCACTGATTTCTATTGTTGGCAGTCTTTCAGCTTTGCCCACGATATCTTGGCTAATTTGGTGTCTTCTTCCACCATTCGTATTTAGGTTCTGTTTGACTTCTCCACTCTCGTGTTTCCCTCTGGGTACCAGCCAAGGGCACGCCTAGTTATACTGGCTCGTTTCTTTTGAGGTATGTCCTATTCATCTTCACTGTTAGTGTTTAAAGTCTACCTGTATTTTGTTTTCTCTGGGTTTTTATTCAGGTCTGTATTTGTTATTACATGTGGTTGTTGTTGTTGTTGTTGTTGTTTTAAATAGTTACTACATCGTATAAAAGAAATTAAAACGTTACAGCCACAGAGCTTTCGTCAGGGACAACCTATACCACACTGACCCAAAAAAATTAAACGAGAACTAACTGAAATGATGTAATACATAGATTAACGGGCCTCGTTTTGCTGCGATGTTTCTGCAAGATGACCGCTGCATCCGGGTGGAAACAAGCACGGAGTAAACAATAATAAATAAGCATGGAAACATTAACAATAAAACAAAAATAATAATAATAAAACGAGAGAACTAAGTGCTGGAAAAAATAAGTTAGTTTATATGACCATTTGGTCCGGCAGATGGGCGTGGTTTATCTTGTAATTACGCATGTAAATGACCTACACGTTGTAACTGAGCAGTTAACTCCTCATTAGGACATGCAGCATAAAACATTATGCCATAATTCATACCCGTCATGTTTTGACCGGTTACTTGCTCGTATGTTCATAGAGGTATAAGATGAGAGGGAGACTGAGCACCTATGGGTTTGCCCGAAGTGCAATGACGTCGATTCTGATTAACAATAACAATGTACATAAGGAATAAAGGGCAGGATCGTCGCTGAACATAGCGAGGCTTACATGGCAACAACCTCCAGCATGAGAATGGCGGTAGAGACAGCTGCTTCATCCCTGCGGTAGCTGCCTGAAACTTCATTAACAAGGGCAGCTTTTGTGTCAGACTCTCAGTCCATGCTTCGGAAGGCCAAAATGTATGGCTACGGCATGAATAGAAAACTTTCAAAGTAGCCTCGAATGTTCAGGAACTGGTGTGGATCTACTGTCCTGGTCATGCAGGGGTACGCGACAATGAGAGAGCTGACAGACTATCTTCAAGAGCACCCATAGTAGATGTAGTGGATATGGATACGGGAGAGATAATGGGGACAATTAATGATCGCCTATTAGAGAATGACGCTGCAATAGATGAAACATCAAGGCTAAGATTGCTGGAATGTGGCATATAACGTAAGGCTAGCAGAGATAGACGAATGCGAGGATGCGTCCGGCGTGTATACAACAAGCACGCAACAGGAATAACTATCATTCATACCTTTCGGCATAAGCTGAGGGAGAATGAGTACCTATGGGTTTGCCTGGAGTGCAATGACGTTGATTCTGATTAACAATAACAATAACTTAAAGAATTCTCATTGAGGCAAGGCCAAGGAAACCACTTCCTGCTTCTTCTCTCGAGCTGTTTCAATATTTGACTTACTTTGACTTTTGTTTTTAACTTATTCGGTGCACTATTGCCGGCAAGCTTAAGCTTAATGGTGAGCTGAAGTGTGCCCTCTTGAGTCAAGTATGTCGCCTTGGCTTGTTGCAGTCCGTGTTGTTGCAGGATTACTAGGATGTTCATTGCCCATCTGTTTCTTGGTCTTCCTCGTGCTTTGAAACCAGATCTTCGACTGTTGTAGGCGTGTAGTGGTCATTTATCGAGCTCCATTCTCATGAAATGGCCACATCACATATTTTCTGTCTCTCTAAATACTTGTGATAAGAGATTTAGATGTTATTAATTATAGGATATCCTGGACAAATAGATGTATTAGAGGATACCAGGATAGTGCCAGATAAGAGACTGGTCTTATACGAAATACCCCCTTCTCTGAAAAGAGCAAGGGTGTATAGACAATCAAGGTGAGGTCCAGCTATGTAAGTTCCCAGAGTAAGGAATGATGATGATGAAGTTCTCTGGGTCCCTATCTGCTACCTCTTGAGATCTCACCAAGAGTATGTTAACTGTGTGTTGTTATTTGGCAAAGTGTCTAGGGTAATGTATTATCACAGTTATGAATTTCAAAACAGAACTTTAACTTTAATGAAATTTAAGCAAGACTGTCTGAAAATAGATATATATATATATACAATTTATTATTCCTGTACCTCAATCCTGTTGGAACAGGAATTCTCAAAAAAATCAAGAAAAGGTTATTTACATGCTAAAATAAATGTTTTTTGGAAACTCTGTCCATTTGTGTACAACAAAAAAAGTCACTGGAATGAATATACCCACAGTTCTTGCTATTATCATTAATTCTATACTGTAAGGTCTGTTATTTTCATCACTCCCAGGTGGTATATTTTTATAGGTGAAATTTTGTTTTAGGATGAGGTATCAGTGCCTGTATAAAGGACTTATCTGTAAAAGGATTATTGCAGCTGTTTTGTTGATCTTAGGCCTGTACACCAACGTTCTGACTCCTAACTGAAGAAAAGGAGCTAGCTTCAAGGGTAGCATGAGCACTCACTCCAACATGTTCTTCCTTTCAGGCTACTGCAGCAACGAGGTACTTTGTAATACAACCTGAAATAAGAAGGACAATCCCTTCTATGTAACATCTGCCTCTATCAATTTCACCTCTAAACTGTATTAATACCTACCTAGGTCAGCCACTTGTGCTAACAAGTCGCACCAGACCTTAAATTCGGTTGTCTACACTCAGCTGGGTGTAATCAGTCTTCTTCAGTATTTATTCTATGTTAATGTCCCTCCTTCCTGTTTGTCTTCCATACAATAGTCATGGTGGATACAATATTGCTTGTGACCTGTTGATTACTTCATTCGAACATTCCCTATATGTTTTCACATGTTATTTGAACAGTGTGTCATTCTAAAAGACAATATCAATTTATTAATACTGCACTTACAGTCGCAAATTTGTAAAGCCAATTGGCAAACATTTTACACAATATCACTCCGAATAAGCCTGCTATAGGCACATTCCTACTTAGGTCGTCGTGACATCACACATTTCCCAGCGGCATTATCGAAAACGAATAGGGCACACAGATAGCCTGTTACCTATAGGACTAATAAATTATGCCAATAAAATTATATGTCTTACCCTCAAGTAAAGAATCTTCACACACACAAGCTGCCCGACAGTAAAGGGCTATAGCAATCAGCTCAGTACGGACGGCAAAGGCTTGTCCTTCTGTCTCTTTCAATTATGTCAGCTCGGTATGGAAGCTTTTTCGTCAATGGCGGACTTTACAAGAAGTTGTTAATTTTTATCCCACTACACCCAACCAATCAGATGACGAGTAAAAAAAAGTTAATTATTTCCTAGGCTATAGAATTGAGCAGTTTTAAGCGTGTTTGTCTAATCTGACCGAATTTGTTTATTTTATATCATAGTTATTTGTGAACCGATTTTAATTATCAAAAGTGATAATTAAACGGCCAATTATTTTCTGACGTTCTATCTAGCTTTCCTTTAGTTATTTCTTTGCAGTCAAATGGGGTTAATTTTTTTGTAATTAAATTTGATCTTAACCTGATGTGAAAATATTACTAAATTAAACTTTTCTAAGTTAAGATAACTTTTGTATGAGGGAATCTCTATGTGTATATGTTAAGCAATATCAGCGCTATAATTTGAGATATCCCTTTTATTTTAATTATCTTTAGTTATCGAGAAGTAAATTATTTAAGTTCGGTCAAAAACCCAAAATAGGCATTATTTCCACTTCAACTAAAATTTTGCTTGTCCTTACAAAAAAGAGGTAACGATTTGATTGGTTGTTAAATTTTACTACGTCCTTCGATAAATATTGGGATGGGTGTGTGAGAGAAAAAGGGGGGGGGGTGGTGGTAACTTTTAACTTGTTTTCTTAGAAAAATTCAAATACTCTTAGTTAAATGTTGGCGGTAAATTTGACTGGACCCTCAGACAAATTTCAAATACTGTAGTTATTTATAGATTTTAAAAAAGTTAGCTCGTACGTTTTAAGCGGGGAATTTGAGCGTGTTGTCATACGGATTCACTTTACTACAATACTTGATGCCTGATGTAATTCCTAAAGTTGTTCTGATGTCAGCATTTATTATTCTGTCTCTCCTGGTAACATTAATAGCATCTCTTAAACTTCTCATCTCACAGGATGTGGCTGTTCTCTCCTATTCTTGTGTCATTGACCATGTTTGACACTGATAGCAAATAGTTGCTAAGAATATACTATTTACCAGCTGTCAGTTACTTTCCAGACTGATGTTCTGATGTTTGAGTAACGGTGACAGTTACAATGGCATTTTGACATTTTGTTTCAATTTATCTGTCAAGTACTCCATTTTCAGTAAAATAAAAACCCTGTCCATTTCATTACTACCTTTTTGGATTTTGTAGCCAAACTTATCATGATTTAATGGTCAATCGTTAGTGCACCATGAAAATATTGAAAACCTGCGTGCTGTTTTAATGGTGGATGCTCAATTTAGCCTTCACGGTCCACTGCCCATCGTTAGCGTATTTTGTTCCTAAAATGCACCATGAAAAGATCGCAAGCCCTTCTTGCTCATTCAATGGGTGTTCAATTAAGCTTTTTTAGGTGCAATGCGCGCCTATTCAATATTGTTCCAAAAAGATGGTGAGGTTTTTTTCATTGTTTGTTACCAACGTTTCAGAAAGGCAATTAGTATATTCTGGATTTTCTACGCAAAATTGTGTTCTATCATTTGATTCTATATGTTATGAACGCATATGTCGATCTTGTAGTCACATAGCAACACAATAATGCTTCACATCTCAATACAATAATGTACGTCATTCTTCAGTTGCCACAATCTTCTATGTCTTTGTTTTCAGTGATCAGCTTCAATGCATTCTACTGCTGCAGGATGTCGCTAGGATTAGCTCTTCTGGGTACAGGTCCTAGAAATATATAGTCTGTTGCTTCAGTTAGTACGTGCTTCCCCCCCCCCCCCACCCCCAGACAATGCTCAAGCACTCAGCAAGTGCGCAGCTTTTCGCAATCACTCAGGGTTGTTCTACGTTTACTTCCGCGTTCGGCCTCAGACTTCCACATTAATGACTAATAAAGGCAGTAGTCAGCTCAAGGTCACTGACATCTCTAAACAGTTTTTCGTGGAGAGAAGTAGATTGTTGCCACATGCTACTCCGTTCACTGTTGAAAGTTCGGCAGGACTGCAGCAGATGTTCGGCTATCAAGGGGCCGATACCACAGAGGCAGAAATCTGTTGTACCAATTCTGTACTTGTGGTATAGATGGTACATCAATCTGTTGTGTACAGTGCGTAACCAGAAAATGACAACCTGGTCTCGCCTAGATAGCTGATGATAGGCATCATTTTTTATATAGCCTGCGTGCTGTCTTTCCCATTTGGACTTGAATGTGGCTTTTATAGCAGTTTTTGTCATTTCATAAGTTGTACTTACATCAATTTGTTGTAGCGCTCCTCTTCCCTTACGAAGTTTGTCTGTTTCCTCGTTGCCTGGAATGTTGCAATGAGCTGGTTTCCACTGGACTGTGCATTTGTTGAAGCGTTTGGTGCACTTGTAGTGGATTGTAAAGCACACAACGCATGTGCGGAAGCACTCAGGGTTCAGGATTGGTCAAATGTTGCTTCCTGGTCAGCCTGAGCCCCTCCTGCTGCCGGATATTGTCTTCATCTTCTTTCTTCCTCTTATTTGGTCTTAAGCCCCTGACTGACAAAGCAATCAGTGACCACGCCTAGTGGCGTCTTATAGGGCAGCAACACACCGTCTCCACTTTGCTCGGTCGACAGCCATCCTTCGTGTGGTGCCCCAACTCTGGGGCATCTCTGCTTCCACAATTCTCCGCCAGGTGGCTTTTGGCCGGCCTTGCTTCTGAAGATGTGACCAGCCCAATTCCAGCGTATATTGTCTTCATCATATCTTCCGAATACATGTCTAGAGATAGTCAATGCTGTCAGATAGTGATTATTTACGATCGGACTGATTAAGCGTTCAGCTTATTTTTAGTGCAGTTTACGTTTTCTTTAACTACTAGTAAGTAACCCGTCAATACAAGATGAGTAATAAATTGTGTTCTTCCTGCTACATGTCCTAATAACGGCACTATTTGTCATGTGATCATTTTATTCCCATCAAATTACAATTAAACTTCACTTGACCTCTGTAGTTAAACTTGTCAAGATTTGCGGTCAACGCAGTATTAAAAAAAATTGTTTTTAAATTGGAAGGCCTGCGTTCTGTTTTAATGGGTGTTTAAGTTTAGCTTTCAAATGCAATGTGCGCCGTTTCCGTATTTTACTGAACATGCACCACAAACAAAAATTGCTAGCGCGTTATGGTATACGTGTTAGTTTTCACGGTGAAATGGGTGCTTTTTCTGTATTTTTTCCGACAAGCCGGTGAAATTGTTCACTGTTCGTTACGGGTTATTTCCACTTGTTATATGTCGACGTCTTATATCTGTCTGAGAGTATTTACACACCGAGCGTTTGTTCCATGGTTACAGCCAGGGCTGTGGAGTAGGAGTCGGAAGTTGGAGTCGTGGAGTCGCTCGTTTTTTTAGCGGAGTGGGAGTCGATAAAAAATGCACAGACTCCGACTCACAAAATGTTACGCAATATGACTCATAAAACAAAACTAGTCGGAGTCGGAAGTCGGATCGTGAGTCGGGGTCCCGATCAGAGACTCATTTCAGGAGTCGGAGTTACAGTCGGAAAATCTTTTGGCAGACTCCACAACCCTGGTTATAGCACATGATTACCTGGGCTATATTTCACCCATGGTGTTCCTTTTTCTAAGTATTTCTCACAATCAAACAATGTGAACAAGGACGTATAGCTTCAGTCTTCGCGAAATAATTCTCTATCACAGGGCTTCTTAAACTATTTTATGCCATGGACCACTTTGATTGTCCGGTAAAAGCTACGGACCCCATCTTAGAAAAAAAAATCGAACATAAACGCATAATAAAAATTTTACATACGAATAACACATCTTTGAAAACAAAGAAAAATCATTAAGCTTACACATAATCATGCTGAAGTGTAAAAACAGTCCGTTAAAAGAATATATTTCTTTAAATGAAAACAAATATTATGGTGCCGGTAATTCCAGGAATAAACATTTTTTTGGGATATAAATATAAAATTTTTAGGTTATGTAGATGGACCGCCTAAAATCCATTCTCGGAAACACCCCGTCCCCATGGGCGTGGAAGGGGGCACAGGTTAAGTAGTCCTGCTCTAGCACAAAGTAGTCCCTCCCGGGTCTTAATATTACTGAAACTTAGTCGTTGCACTCCTTTTAAGGTAATTGCTTAGGTCATAGCTTCTTGGTATATCTGCTTTCTGATTGGCTGGACATTCACTGTAAAGTATGTTCAGTATTTAAAATCGTGGGCACATGAACATCAGATGAAACATGTGTCACACAGATAAAGATGACAATATCCCACACATAAGTGCCGTTCCAGAAAATGGAAAACAAAATATACGAGGTACGGACAGAGGGTATGATAGGAAACGCCATACAGAACGTTACAAGAGGAAATATTCTGATCATCAGAAGGAGTCCCTTCGGACAAGTGTTTCGGTCATTTCATCTCCTCTACGCTCTAAGGGGAGAGACAGCCAATCGGGTCCCAGCAGAGACAACCAATCGGGTTCCAGCAGAGACAACCAATCGGGTTCCAGCAGAGACAACCAATAGGATCCCAGCAGAGACAACCAATCGGGTCCCAGCAGAGACAACCAATCGGGTTCCAGCAGAGACAACCAATCGGGTTCCAGCAGAGGCAACCAATAGGATCCCAGTGGAGACAACCAATCGGGTCCCAGCAGAGACACCCAATCGGGTTCCAGCAGAGACAACCAATCGGGTTCCAGTAGAGACAATCAATAGGATCCCAGCGGAAACAACCAATCGGGTCCCAGCAGAGACAACCAATCGGGTCCTACCTGAGACAACCAATCGGGTCCCAGCAGAGACAACCAATCGGGTCCCAGCAGAGACAATCAAACTGGTCAGGACAGAGGCAGCCAATCGGGTCCCAGCAGAGACAACCAATCGGGTCATGACATAGACAGCCAATCGGGTCCCAGCAGAGGCAACTAATCGGGTCCCAGCAGAGATAACTTTTTGGGTCTCAGCAGAGACAACCAATCGAGTCATGACAGAGACAGCCAATCGGGTCGTGACAGAGAAAGCCAATCGGGTCATGACAAAGACAGCCAGTCGGGAAATGACAGAGAAAATGTTAGAGGGACTAATAACATAGCATGGGACTCATCGACAAGACCAGATATAGTAGGTTATAGGGGTCTATGATCGTCTATGCCAGTCGGCATGACACATGACGATAATGATAAAGGTTAAAACTATGGTATAATAAAATTTTTAATAACTAATGAGTCTATGTCATGACCCGATTGGTGTGCTTTCTGTGCTTCTCTATGGTGCGGAATGCTGGAGAGTTACAGAGAAGGAAATGTCGAAATTGTCCTCTTTTCACACAACATGCCTAAGAAAAATTCACCGAATCTTTTGGCCAAATACCATCACTAACCAAGATCTGCTTACTCGTGGCAAGCAAGAGGACATGCACACTATCATAGCTGGCAGACGCTGGAGCTGTGTTGGTCTTGTCCTCAGAAGAGACCCCGATGCCATCACAAGAACAGCTATGCTTTGGACCCTGAAGGAAAACGAAAGAGAGGCCGACCAAAAACAACCTGGCGGAGGACTGTGGAGGCTGAGATGCAAAGAATGAACCAGAGTACGAAGGATGGCCACCGACCGAGCAAAGTGGAATCAATTTGTTGTTGTCCTACAAGACGCCACCAGGCGTAATGGCCACTGACTGCTTTGACGGTCTGCGGCTAAGGATCAAAGAAGAAGAAGAAGAATGAGTTTTCGTATGTCTGTTTTTTTTTGGGGGGGAGGGGGGGGGGGGTAAGAAATCTTTCATGGGGGGAGGTCACAAATGTACTCACTGTCAATGAGACGTGTGTCGGTAAGAATACTTTTCGTGGTGTATCACACATTCTTCTCACTCCTAATGACATTTAGCAGAGAGAATAAAACTACCGCTCCCTCAAGCATGTCGTACAAGGCTACTAATATGAGGCTGTGCATAGCAACCTCATCGCGTAAAACACATTGCTACAGACACCACCGCTGTACGAGCACGCGGATGGTTGGTGCAGGTTTCCTGTAAAGGGGCTCAGCTGCAGTGGTAGCTCCATACTCTTTAAGGAGGATAAAGAAAAACAATGGTACATGAGTTTTGTTATTGGTACGAATTTTGTTGTCATAAGGTATCACAAGTTTCAGCGCCGTGTAGTTCCCACCCGGTCTTATCAGAGACAAAGAAATAATAAGACAACTGCACCTTCAGGCATGTCGTACAAGGCCACTAATATGAGGTTATGGCATGAGGCTGGCAACAACATCACGTAAAACACATTGCATCAGAAACCACTGCTGCAGGAGCACGCGACTGCTTGGCTCAGTCTTCATGCACGTGGACCAGCTAAAGTGCTGGCTCCATGCTCCGTGTATAGCGCAAAGGAAAGTAATGATGATGATGATGATGGTGAATATGATGACTATGATGATGATGATGATCACGATGATGATGATGATGATGATCACGATGATGATGATGATGGTGAGATGATGATGATGATGACGATGTTGATAATGAGATGGTGATGATGATGATGAGATGATGATGATGAGATGATGATGATGATGAGAAGATGATGATGTTGAGATGATGATGATGATGAGATGATGATGATGATGATGATGATGATGAGATGATGATGATGAGATGATAATGATGATGATGATGATGATGATGATGATGATGATGATGAGATGATGATGATGATGAGATGACGTTGATGATGATGATGATGATGATGATGATGATGATGATGATGATGATGATGATGATGATGATGATGATGATGATGATGATGATGATGATGATGATGATGATCAAACATTTTCTGACGGCCAACTAATTTCTTTTTTTTTTTTTAACAATGTAACAAAACTTATCATCACCGCATCACAAATACACATTTACGACAGCCGGCCACCGAAGTCATTACAGGAGCGATTGAGTGGACAAAAGATGTAGACGGTTTTTAAAAGTGCGCCAACTTGCCGCCCTATTTTAGGATCACAAGTTATTTCTGTTTTTCCTAAGAAATCAAACGCCATCATGGTATTGTCTTCCGTCTGAGAAAACGTATTGCTGATGTATGCTGAGTGTAATATATGAGAGGCTACTTCTCTCTTTTTTTTTCCTTCACTCCTTTCCGATCCTAATTTAGCTCACTTCCTATGCCATTTCTTATCTCAAATGTCTGATGACCTTTCTCGCACCAACGAGCCGGGTGTCAACTGTAGCTGACGTCAGAAAGAACAAACGGGCGTCGTCAGGAAACCTTTGGATGCCAGGGTCAGTGATGACGTCAACGATAGCAGTGATAGCGACAATCATCATCATCATCCTTCACCCGTTTGTTACTGGGACCAGAAATGGGAACAAAATATAGTAACAATGTACCCTACCAGGCATCTCGTAAAAAGCGGTTCAGGAAGGTTGGGCGTCGGGCTGGTTACCGCATCCTGTAAATATTTTACCACAAAAACTTCAACAAGCAATATGGTTACATGTGTTTGTTGGAGGCCTATGCTCCTTGGGGAGCTAAAGGGCATTGCTTGATTGGTTGACCAAATTACCACCGCTGTAACTGTCTTGACCAGTACTTGTTAACCAGTGGTGCATGCATATGATGCTGTAAGAAAAAAAGGAGGGAAGGGGCGTTGAGAAGTACTGGTCTTGATAGTGGTCCCGCTGTAAGCTTTCTGCTTCTTTCTGTCATTGCTTGTGTGCTGTGAAGCCTCGAAGACAGGGTTTATTACTGATTTCAGAACCAGCGCCGGAAATGAGTCATGATGTGCTGTCATATCGTATTTCTTAATGTGCTTGCCATCGCCTGATTCAGATAAAGACAGATTAGAACCGCTGCTCCGTCAGGCATGTCATAAGAGGCGTGTTACGTTTCCATTTGTACACAGCTTTACGTTCACTAATGAAAGCATCGCTGTGCGCAAAGGGGGCAGCAATAAAACGCATCGCTATTGAAACCGCACCCTTGAATTTAATTATGACGTCAGTTTAAATTAAAATATTACGCATGCGTTTTGGTATGAGCGTCTGCATGAGCAGAAGTAACGGTCACTTTCGGCCTCTTTCCGTTATGTCCTTCGAAGTGTTCGGACGTGTTTGATGCTAGCTCCAGCTTATGTGTATGATGCACGAAATTTATGTATTTTATTGGGGCAAATTCAAGATGACATGCTTCGTATTCATATGTGTATGAAAGAGGGAAGTATCTATCAAGTATGATTAACATTTGTATCGATTTATTCGGATCATACTGTCGCTGACAGTTGGACTTTGACGGACGGCATCCTGGCCTAAATTTCATGTCTGCTAATATTACCATGTGTTATGGGATCTCATCTATGCTTATGATATAAAATGTGGAGTATTTTGTCTCGTGGACTGTCCAAATAAATTATAAGAATTTTACCACGGACTGCACTGCATTCATTTTTACAAGTTGCTGTTGCTGTGTTCAGTTATGCATTCCACTCAACTGATGTACGATCAAATTGGCTTTTAATGCACTGTAACGTGTAACAAGGCGACTAATATGAGTTTGTACACGGGGCTGGCAAAAGCATTGTTTAAAACAAATTGCTATTTAAACCACTGCTGAAAGAGAACATGCTGCCATCAATGGTACCTATACCTTGTAGCGGTATGGCAGCTTGTGTACCCTGACAATCCCCAGAGCTATGCCAGTGGGAGATTTACTCCTGGTAGGTTTAACTAAGCTGGACTGGTCTGCGTGGGTAGGGGTCAGACAAAAGCTGGTACCCTGGTCCTCCAGGTTGGGGGTTTTAGCACAGGGCCGACACCGCTGTCTATGTAAAAAATCACACATGTTACGGAAACGGCAACAAATGAATAAACTTTGATGCGGGACGGACATCCGGAGTCTCAGGCTCGTATGACTGACAGTGGTGAAAGCGGATGCCCTGACCGCAAAATACGAAACCAGAATTGATTTTTGGAACTTCAGAACTATGAATGAGGCAGGAAAGCTGAGACAAATCACAGCAGAGATTAGGAATTACAAATTACATATCCTGGGAATAAGCGAGAGCAGATGGACAGGGATGGGGAGAATAAAAACAGTTACAGGGGAAACAGTACTTTATTCTGGCAGAGAAGATGGTCAGCACAACTAAGGTGTAGCCATTATCCTGAAGAAAGGAATGGGAAGGTCTTTACTGAAATGGAAACCCATTAACAACAGACTGATAAGAGCAAGACTGAGAGGGAGATTCACCAACACCACAATTATACAATGCTATGCACCAACAAACGACAGCGATGAAGAAATCAAGGACGAGTTCTATCAACAGGTACAAAAGGAAATGGAAACTGTACCCAGGTACGATCTTATTATAGCAATGGGAGATCTAAATGCGAAAGTTGGAACACACAATAATTATAACGAAAGGATAATGGGGAAATGCGGCAATGGAACAGTAAATGAGAATGGGGACAAATTAATAAGCTTCTGCAGTATTAACAACCTGGTCATTGGAGGAACACTTTTTCAACACAAAGAAGTGCACAAGTTAACATGGGAATCACCAAACGGACGAGACAGAAACCAGGTAGATCACATAATGATCAATGGCAGATGGAGACATGCACTACAAGACGTGAAAGTAAGAAGAGGCGCAGACGTGGGAAGTGATCATCACCTAGTAGTAGCAAGACTGAAGGTCATTCCACAAAAAGAATAAATCAATTTTAAATGATGGCGTCTGCTGGGGTTTACCCATGCGCAACGTTTAGGGGTCATTAATATTTATAGAATATGTCGATATTTTACGGTATAGTGAACGCGAAATATATGCGGAGATTATGACGCATTCGCGTTGGGAAGGTCACGCCGGGTGACTTGGTTACAGGGCCTTTGTTACGCTATCCGTCAAGCAAGAAGGTCGTGTCTTGTATTTCTTCCAAGGAAATAAGGCTGAGTATATAGCCTATATTATATAGATGAATCGATGTAGACTTCAGGGTCAGTTCGGAAATTAATCTAAGCATGAGATTAATTAAATTAAACTAATAATGGAAGGAGAATCGTATTATGATTCAAATTGTAGATGTCAAGAACTCATGTGCTCATTTCTGGCTGTTGACTACAACAGCGCACGTATATAGCCACGATGTTCATCTGACATATTGTTTTGACACGGACGGATACTTACTGATATTATTTGGAATTCAATTGTTACGCTGAATTGTACATGAAACCTTTGTGAATGTCGATTATCGTTTTTGTATGAATCTCAATACATGTGGACTCAAAGCAGAAGGCTTGATCCTTTATTTACGTTTCGGGTTCGGTTCTACAGCTGTTGGTGTTTACCTTTGTCAGCACGATAACTCTCCCACAAGGGAAATCAAATACTATATACTATGCAAATCAGAACGTCGAAGGGATGTTCTGATGCCCAGAGCTAACCATTTATAACCAACATTGATACGTCTAAAGAGTGACTTTACTATTCAATAAATAATACCATAACCAAGGAATCGCAACACCAACCACACCACCACCACCGACCCGTCACAACTGGTGGCCATTAGTGGTTTTGAAATTTTTCAAAAGAACGAACCACAAAAAAAAATAAGACATTTTTCCTTTCGAGCCAAAATGGACATTATTTGCAAAAACACCGGTGACGTCATGCCCTTGACGACAGTATGAACGGTTGGAAAAGCCAGCAGCTGACAATGTCCTTCAAACAAATTTATTTGCAGCTTTCAAACATCAAATGAAACCTATTGCTGACTTTCTCAATGATACAAACAAGCTCTCGAGTCTGTCGTCGAAGCATATAATGTACGATATTACCGCCAAAACAAGATAAGTCACTGATTTTTAAAGGTTAAAATATTTCGTCCTGTTTGTCCAAATAATGCCATGTTCTTTTTTCGTTGTATCCATGTTAAATATTGTTCCTGTCCTTTTCATGTAGCGGGTATGGTTGGGCGGCGGTTCGGAATGAATAAAATGGCTCTCAGGATGCCGATATTCATTCTGAATGTTCCTAAGGCTGTGAATTAATAGCACCTCGCGAAGAAAGCGTCGAATTATCATTATCGGTGATCGGTTCGTTCGGACTTGCATTAATTCACTTTGCATGTTAGGTGTATAGTCATGTTATAACTGGTGTTTTCATGTGTATTTGGTTCTTATTTTTATTCATTTACAGTCTTATGTTCGTAATCTATCTTGTTTATTCTGATCTAGCTATCTTTAATTTTAATTAAATGTATTGTATTAACGTCAAATGAGTCCTGTGACGTCACTATTTGTTACGTACACAGCTTAACTTTCTATTCAGTTCATTCTTAATCTCTCACTTCCGTTTTATACCACTTAGTTATTAATGCATTTTTTATTGTGAAAATGTCTTGTCGTATGGTAATACTGTTTCGTAATCCTTGGTTAACCCATTGTATTGTTTGTATTCATTTCATCCTTCTATAATTTAATATTAATGCTATAATTTCTTCATTAATAATAGTGTAGATGAATATGATTAAATTTTTATCAGCTTTGATGAGGAATTAGGGACTTTGCACATATTTGCAGTAGTGGTCCTAGAAATGGGCAATGCACTTTATGCCTCATGATTATGGCATAATATATAATGATTAATTATTAAAACTTTATAACATATTAATACATATTTAATATAAATTAGTACACTTTCTCAGTACTATATTGTGAACTTAGTGACAATTAAGACTAATTATTTGGTGATAATACACATAATTATTAAATATTAATATTAAGTGCTTGATATAATTTCAGCAGCTTATATAACTAACTATCATAACTATTTATGATAGATATCAGTGAGTATATATACAATATTTTTACAAAATATTATAGATTGTGAAACTTATACATAACAATACAGTAATATTACAATTTCTTATAATAATTATTCATTCGTTGAGTAATTATAATTATCGACATAGATTCTATTGTTGATTACAATACATAAGTAATTGAATACTTAAATAATTAAACTCCAAGAATGCTTACCTTGGACCATTTCATTAAAATTGGAAAAGATTGTAATAAAAAGGGAGAGGCACTCCTTGAATTTGCTGAACAACAACTGGCAAGATATAAGGCAGAGATGGAAGAACTTGACAGAAAGGAGGCTGAAAGGAAAGCTATTGATAAAGCAGAGATGGAAGAACTTGAAAGAAAACAGGCGGAAAAGAAAGCAGAATTAAGACAAGAAGAAGAAAGAAAGGTGGCAAGAGATGAAATCCTACGGATTGAGGAAGAGAATAAATTGAAACGACAAGAAATCATACTACAGCAAGAAATGGAATTGCAACGGCTTAAATTGGAAACAGCAAAACTTAATTCGCAGAGTGCTGCAGCAAGCCAAAATGATAATGCTCAATCTGGATCTTCATCCTCATCACCCGACTTAAGGGCAATTATTACTTTAAATTACCACCATTCAAATTACACGTGGACGACCTTTCATCGTGGCTGGCGCGCTTTGAGGATATATGTAAGGTCAATAACCTTGACAAAACTGCATGGGCACTTAAACTTAAGGAATTTCTGGATGGCGAACCTGCAAGTGCAGCACAAAACATTGATCCTACATTAGCCACAGACTATGAGGCCATTAAGACGTTGTTATTACGTCGTTTCCACTTGAACGAAGAGGCATGTAGACTACGTTTCAAAAGTTTGTTGCCAGATAACAATAAAGATTTCACAGGTTTTATTGCTAACATACGCAATACTTTTAACAGATGGGTTGAACTGGCAGGTGTCAACAAATCTTACGACAAATTAGTTGATTTATTATTGAGGGATAAAGTGTTATCTTCTGTCAGCCCACCATTCTTTGCTTATCTGCAAGAAAGAAAACCAGAATCTATTGATGAGTTAGAAAAAATTTCTTTAAATTACTGCACAGCTCATCCGAATGCTAATATTTCTGGCTCGTTGATAAGAGAACCACTTCCTGTAGCCTCCAATATGGCATATCATAATCATAACAAACCTAGAACACACAGTGTGGACAGAGGTAGGTTCAAAGGAAACTATGACATTAATTTTCATAAGGGACAGAATAACTTTAACAATAACTTTAATAGAGGAAGACAACAAACCAGAAATTATTCACCTCAGTCAAGATACAACAGTAATCCTCGTAACTCAAGTTATAATCGGTCATATCAATATAATAATGGTAACAATTGGAAGAATAGCGATAATTATAACTCGAGACATCGAGATAACAATTGCAATAGACGACAACGGGATAATTCAACTAATTATTCTCGTAATCGTTCTCATTCTCGTGGATCTTCACATTATAACCATAATACCGGGGCAGCAGTTACAAATGATATCACCCCTAAGGTTCAGGTTCCACCTAACGATAATACAATGCATTCTTCTGCTGCATGCTTTGCTATAAATTATAAAACAGCGTGGCAAATAGTTGCCCACAATGCAATCTTATTTTTCAGAAGGCAAAGGAGACAGTGCTAAACTGCGGACACATTACACCAGAAGTAGGTCTTGCAGCCAATGATGATGGAACAGGCTCTCTGATTTTTAACAGAGGGATAGTAAACGGTTCTGTAGTTTCTGTATTGAGAGACTCGGGGTCCACAACCATTGGAGTGCGACAGTCGCTAGTACATCCTAGCTGTGCAACGGGGGAATATGTCCGTTGCATGACTTTTGGGGTAAAACTATTGAGTTTTACCCCACAGCTCTTGTCCATGTTAATACACCTTTCTTTTCAGGACAAGTTAAGGTATGCATGCTTCAGAATCCAATTGCAGATCTGATGTTGGGGACGCATCCATGGTAGTAAGGATTGTTCCCCACAGGAAAATTGAGGAATGGGAATTAAAGAATGTGCAATCTTATTGCAATGCTAACGCTGTCATTGCAACAGCTACATTACGGGCCAACAAAATAAATACATGTGGCACAGTTTTCTCCAATTTCAGTCTCAGTACCATTCTGGAAATCGATAAGGAGAAGGATAAGACTCTCCTACAGGATAAAAAGTATACTAAACTACCAGCCCATCCTATTGAAGATTAGAAAATCATTTCGAGGCAGATATACCTTTTCTCAAGAGAATGCCACCAAGTCGGAAGTTAGATGTTGGCGACAGGATCATATTAACAGTGATCTTAACAAAATTCTTGGAAATCGGAAAAGAAGGGATGTCCCGAACAAGGGTAATGATGGTGAAGTTCTTATGAACTTAACTAATAAAATTAGGACAAATAAATATGTCAATCATTATGAGACATCATCTCTAAGACTACCATATCCAAAAGATTAAATAGAAGAAACTATTTATCACGTTAGTGACACTGATACACTTTACATTGGGAAGGGTGCATATTTCTCGCACCGTGTTAGTGCGCAATCTGCCACAAGGTACCAGATGGCAGGCACTTAGCAATTTTCTTTAATGTCACGGCAGACGTTATGTTTGTACGGTTGTTGTCACCTACCAATGACAGGTATGGTGAAGCTATAGTTACATTTCGTAACAATAGAGATGCTCGAATGGTCATCGAGCATGATAATGGTGCTTACTTTAACCATCATTGTCTACGGTTACAATTAGTACCTAATGCTGCGTCACGCAGATATACATGCTATGGTAATACAATTGTCTCATATCATTGATGACTCAGCATAGTCATTCATCATTTCTTTTCCTTACTGGTCCTTATAAGGTTACTGATAAAATTTCAGACGTTGATTACGTCTTAGATATCAAGGGACACAGAAAGATATTCCATATTAATATGCTCAAGCAATTTCATACACGTCCTATACACTTACAGTCAATTTTTCATGAATTAGATGACAATACTGTATCTACTTGTCATTATTCTAATCTATCTGTTATACAGGAGGAAGAATCTTCTTTTCCTGAAGTGCAGATGCCTTTACCTGTACTTACTGTCCAATCTACTGAATCTTGGCGTGATGTGACCATTTCTTCTACGGTTACACCGCAACAGCATCAACGCGTTGCTGATCTTCTACAATCTTTCCCAGATGTGTTAACTGATGTACCGGGTTGCACATCTGTAATTAGTCACGATATTATTCTTAACGATGATACACCAATTCGTGTTCATCCTTATTCTGTACCTCTACATTTTCTGAGTAAGACATCTCAGGAACTCGAACAGATGATATCATTAGGTATTATTGAGACTAGTACATCTCCATTTTCTTCTCCTTTAGTCATTGTCCGGAAAAAGGACAACAACATACGTTTTCTATGTGTTGACTATAGGAAACTTAATGCGCAGACAGTACCGGATAGCGAACCACATCCTATCCTTGACGATTTACTTCCTCGTCTATCCAATGCTACACTTTTCACTAAAATTGACTTAACTAAAGGTTATTGGCAGATTCCACTAACCGAAAGAGCCAAATACTACACAGCATTCTCAACTCCACAAGGTCTTTACCAGTGGAACGTGATGCCTTTTGGGCTAATGAATGCTCCAGCTACCTTTATTCGCATGATGCGAAAAATTTTAGCAGGTAGATCAGATATAATTACCTATATTGACGACATATGTTTGTTTAGTTCATCATTTGAGGAACATTTTTTGGGTCTTAAATCAGTTTTGGAAATATTGCGGGATAACCATTTAACCGCTAAACCAACTAAAATTCAAATAGCGTGTAATGAGATAACATTCCTGGGGCACATTATTGGATCGGGACGTATCCAAACAATTCCCAGTACGTTTTCTAAAATATTAAATTTATCTGTTCCTCAAACGAAGAAACAGGTTAGGAGTCTGTTAGGTTTAATCCAATACTATAGCAGATTTGTACCTCACCTATCATCCATCACGGCTGTCCTGTCTTCGTTACTAAAGAAGAACATGCCTTTAAGGATAAATTGGACCGACGAATGTGACAAAACTTTTCGCACTATCTTAAAAATATTTTCATGCCCACCTGTTTTAAGATTACCAGATGCTTCTAAAAAGTTTGTTCTACGTACAGATGCGAGTAATTACGGACTCGGGGCATGTCTACTGCAATATCATGATGATGTCCTTCACCCCGTAATGTATATCTCACGCAAACTGAAACCTCCGGAGACGAAATATTCCACTGTGGACCGAGAATTGCTCTCCGTAATCTGGGCAATTACCAAGTTGGAAAAGTTTTTGCTGGGATCTCCATTCCTGATCCAGACTGATCAGAAATCAGTGGCAGCATTACGTCGCTCAAACCATAAAAGTGCTAAACTTGCACGATTTGCTATTACGTTGCAACCCTACGAGTTCGAGATACAGTCGATACCTGGAACTGAAAACGTCATAGCCGACACGTTGTCCAGACATCCTACGGATTCTGAATGAATATTACAATTTCAAGAAAATTTTCTGACTAGTCAAGCATTACATTTGCAATGAACGTATTGATATCAAGTCAGAATATACAACAATTCAGTTGGACTTCCTACCTAAATAAGGACATTTCGAAATAAACTATTGTGATCAAAATATCAAGTTTTACGGATCGTTTGAAAATTTGAACTTCAATTCCACTTTGAGTATCACTCATTTCGATTGAAAACTGTTAAAAAGGAACAATCTCTGATGTAGAAAGGACAGATACGTTGATGACTTAGTCAATTTACTTTCAAAAGTTTAATAAAGGAACTAACGATGAATGGATAATCAAATCATAATTTGATAATATGAACCTTGTGTCTTAATGAACTTTCATACAATTCAACAGGAGGTAACTACGATTGGATCTTCATGTCCAATATTATTAAATTTTCTAGTTATTAAAAATTACTATATAAAAGATAATAAAGTCAAAGTGTGATGAAATAAAAAAAATAAAATATACTAAGAAAAGATGAAACAAAAGAATATCACACCAATTAAACCTTTTAATTAGTGTAATTATTAAGGTAATAGATATTACATTATGACATTTCATATATATAGTTAAAATGTATGAATTTTTTTTTTCTGCTCTTTTCTTCTGATTGCGTTAATTTAATTAGGTATCTATCCTTACACTTCATTTTCACACGCATGCTAATTTAATGTATACTTTAATATTTGGTTTTAATTGTCCGTACTTCTCAATTTTTATTTCTTTTACTCTCTTATTCTATTTCTCATTTTCTTCAATTAGATATTAATTAGTTAGTACCATACGTACATACTATAATTAATTTAATTTTAGTTAGTTAGAATAATTTTAATAACACCTCACATTATTAGTTAGTCTATACATACAACAAATTAATTAGTTAATTAGTTAGTGACAGTGACATTTCCTTGTTTAATATAAGGTATATGTATGATATGACGTTGATTTTATTATAATATATTACTGACATGACCGCGACACTGTTCTAGATAGAACATCGTAGGTCATACGTCGGGTTTTGTTAAATTTTTGATAATTTGATTAATATTGTTCAAAAAAAAAAAATCTATTTAATAGATTTTTTTTGCCCCCGTCTGACAGGAAATCTGTTACGGTGTTATTTTAAATGATGGCGTCTGCTGGGGTTTACCCATGCGCAACGTTTAGGGGTCATTAATATTTATAGAATATGTCGATATTTTACGGTATAGTGAACGCGAAATATATGCGGAGATTATGACGCATTCGCGTCGGGAAGGTCACGCCGGGTGACTTGGTTACAGGGCCTTTGTTACGCTATCCGTCAAGCAAGAAGGTCGTGTCTTGTATTTCTTCCAAGGAAATAAGGCTGAGTATATAGCCTATATTATATAGATGAATCGATGTAGACTTCAGGGTCAGTTCGGAAATTAATCTAAGCATGAGATTAATTAAATTAAACTAATAATGGAAGGAGAATCGTATTATGATTCAAATTGTAGATGTCAAGAACTCATGTGCTCATTTCTGGCTGTTGACTACAACAGCGCACGTATATAGCCACGATGTTCATCTGACATATTGTTTTGACACGGACGGATACTTACTGATATTATTTGGAATTCAATTGTTACGCTGAATTGTACATGAACCCTTTGTGAATGTCGATTATCGTTTTTGTATGAATCTCAATACATGTGGACTCAAAGCAGAAGGCTTGATCCTTTATTTACGTTTCGGGTTCGGTTCTACAGCTGTTGGTGTTTACCTTTGTCAGCACGATAACTCTCCCACAAGGGAAATCAAATACTATATACTATGCAAATCAGAACGTCGAAGGGATGTTCTGATGCCCAGAGCTAACCATTTATAACCAACATTGATACGTCTAAAGAGTGACTTTACTATTCAATAAATAATACCATAACCAAGGAATCGCAACACCAACCACACCACCACCACCGACCCGTCACAGAGAGGAATTACTCTCCTTTCAGTTCCCAGCAAAATACTAGGCAGGATAATCATCCAGAGAATTTCCAAAGCAGATGACCATAAACTGAGGAAAGGACAAGCGGGCTTTAGAAAGAACAGAAGATGTGCAGATCATATATTTACCCTCAGGAACATTAAAGAGCAGTGCTCAGAATGGCAGATACAGCTGTACATTAACTTTGTTGATTTTGAAAAGGCTTTCGACAGCAAACACAGAGACAGCCTATGGAAAATTCTGAGGGCTTATGGAATTCCCAGCTGCATTGTTTCCATCATAAAAAGCCTCTATTCTAACTTTACGTGCAGTATTTGGATTGAGTAATGTAAACTTTCGAATGTGAAAAAACAGGAGTACGACATGGATGCCCCTTATCAACAACATTATTTTTGACAGCTATAGATTGGGTGATGCGCCAGACAACAGAGGGCAGTCCAAGAGGAATTAGATGGACAACATTCTCTACACTAGAAGATCTGGAATATGCAGATGACATTGCACTACTCGCGCAGTCACATTAACACATTCAAGACAAAACCGATAGACTGAATAAGTATGGCCAGCAGGTTGACCTGAACATCAATGTGAAGAAGACAGAGGTCATGACACTAAATGTGGGCAATCCTGTGCCAATAACAGTAAGGAACCAGAAGTTAGAACAGACAGACATATTTACTTACCTAGGAAGCATAGTAACACCTGACGGCGGAACAAGCAAGGACATTAACAACAGAATGAATAAAGCGAGAACAGCCTTTGCTGTTCTAAACAACATTTGGAAGTCTTCCCAGTACAGCACAAACACCAAATTAAGACTGTATGAGAGCTGTGTACTGTCTGTGCTTTTCTATGGTGCGGAATGTTGGAGAGTAACAGAGAAGGAAATGTCGAAACTGTCCTCCTTCCACACAATCTGCTTAAGGAAAATTCTCCGAATCTTTTGGCCAAACACCATCAGCCACCAAGAACTACTTATTATAGTAACCAGGAGGACATGCACACCATCATAGCTGGCAGACGCTGGAGTTGGGTTGGCCACGTCCTCAGAAGGGACCCTGATACCATCACAAAAACAGCTATGCTATGGACCCCCGAGGGAAAGCGAAAGAGAGGCCGACCAAAAACAACTTGGCGGAGAATTGTGGAAGCCGAGATGCAAAGAATGAACCAGAGTTGGGGCACTGTACGAAGGATGGCCGCCGACCGAGCAAAGTGGGATCAATTTGTTGCTGCCTTACAAGACGTCACCAGGCGTGATGGCCGCTGACTGCTTTG
>JAMPIV010003072.1:0-110000 GCA_024509875.1 Oreohelix idahoensis | reverse complement strand
TACTGTGGGCTATATTTCCATTATACGTCACATGTAGTTACCTGTGAATTGCCTCAATACCATTCCTAACTTTTAGCCTTCCAGTAGACTCCATCGCCTCACTATCTTCCCAAAACGTTCTCTCAAATAAAGCTTTAGCACAATTATGATTCACAGAAACCCACCAGTATCTTTGTAGCGAGAGGAAAGATATAATGATGGTGATATTATCCTGGACAAATAGATGTATCAGATGATACCAGGATAGTGCCAGATAAGAGACTGCTCTTACAAGAAATACCCAATTCTCTGAAAAGAGTAATGGTGTATCGACATCCAAGGTATAGTCAAGCTGTATAGGTTCCTAGATGAGATGGTAATGTGCTATCTAGATTCCTATGAGCTCCTCTCCAGACTAACCTTAGACAATGACTCTGCTAGGGGTAATCAATTACAAAACAAGAACTTTAAACCAAATTTAAATAATTCACTGAAGACTCTGGGTACAATTTAGAATTTATTTATATACAAGATCTTTTCTTCTTTGTTCTTTGTTAATTTTTCAAACAAATTCAATTGAATACAAAATAAAATTATGGTCACTTTCATATATATATATAATTTCTTAAACTAATATAGTTCAATTTCACAGTTTTCTTGCTTCCTGATGGAATCTGTCTTTATTTTTGTGCTTTCTTGAATAGATGAATCTAAATGTTACTTTATGATTCATATGACTGTGTTTTATATACACCACAGTTCTTCATCATTACATAGTCTATTCGTATGTTGGTTAATTTGGTGTTGTTTGAAAATTGAATAGTAGCCCAACACTGAGCTATTTATCTGAAACAAAGTCCTTCCTAGGCCTCGTACAGCAGTATGATTGGATAGAACCCCACCACTTGGTTGCGTACCATGTCTCTTCTTGTTACTTCAACCACCTTCCTCAGATACCTCATTTCTGAGGTTTGGATCTGGCTTTTGTGGGTTGTAGTCATTGCCCATGACTCGCATCCATATGTCAAGACTGGGACATAGGTGGAGCGGTATACAGCCATCTTCGTTTTTTTACCAACCTCTCTCTTGCTGAGGAATCCTCGATTTATGGCCTGAAAAAGTCTCCCAGCTGCTGCTTTTCGAGTGGCCAACTCTTCTTTGATGCCTCCCTTTCGGTCTATAATAGCTCCGAGGTATTTAAAGTGGTCTACCTGCTCCAGGACCTGTTCTCCCAGCTTAATCTGATGTCTTCTTTCTTCTCGTGATATCACCATGGATTTTGTTTTAGAGCTGCTTATGACCATCCCTCTCTTCTCCAGCTCTTCCAATTAAACTAAACTAACACACTTCGGGTTTTCCTCCAGAAATAGCACAATGATTCTAACCATGCTAATATTCCTTTAAACAGACATTAATAATATATTTACACACACACACACACACATATATATATATATATATATATATATATATATATATATATATATATATATATATATATATATATATATATATATATATATATATATAATTAACATCTCGCTTACCCTAAATCACAGAGAGGCTTTTAATGGTTACACAGTCTGCTCACACTTCTGCAGATGGCAATGGAGTTGATATAACAGCTGTGCTCTGTGTCTGTAGTTTGAATTAGGCGGCGGGTGTGTCTGTGTCATGCGTTCTCTCCCCTTTTATAATGGCCTTGCGGATGTACGAGGCGACAACTGGACCAAGGTACGTTTGCATGCATCCAAAATCGTATAGGGAAGATGTGCTAAGATAGTAAATCCAAAATAATTCTGGAATCCTTTTTTCTGCACCGATTTCCTCCATCTAAGGCTTATTTTACTCATATGAATGAGCTCTATCACTCTGGATATCCATTTTATCCTATAGTTTATCCGACTATTCACTGGAGCAGCCGAAACAGGGAAAAACACAACATGGTTCAGTTTCCACTGTCTTCTATTCATAATAACTTCGGCTCTACAACACATCCAGTGAATCTATTGCTATCTGCCTAAAGCTAATGATCCCTATTATCGAATTGGGTCCTTCTTTATCTAGGTATTCCATGATTAGTTGCACACTGCCTTCCGAAATATCCTTAACGTCTACACTTTTGTTTACTCCATGTCTAGCGATCTTCCGACACTATTTATACCAAGCTGGCTTTTCATTGGTCAGTTACATCTACGTGGTTTGTACGGTGATAATTTTTGAATGATGCCGAGATATGAATCAGACTTCATTACAGTCTTTCCTGTTTATTCAACTCCTTTTCAAAGTCACCATCTTCTAGAGAATTGCTCACCGTTATCATCATTCCATTTTTTCTCCTTGTGGAGCATGTTCACGGCACTTGATTTTTTTCTTCATCGTTAAACTACTTTGTTTGAGCTCACCATTCACTTCATTTGTCATCTTGCATGTCACCGAATTCCTCTTTGCGCTTTTAAACATTCAAATGTAAAGATACTGAGGTGTATTTCTGTACATCGGCTGTCTTTAAAATGTGATCACATACGAATTTGTTGTTGATGCCCTGGTTGAATTTGCTTGTACTTTCAACGCAACCAAATTTTTTTTTTTTTTTATTGTCATGGCCTTCCAAATTGTAATAAACAAAAAGAGTATTACTTTTTTGTCATCATGTACCTGCTTATATATACTGGTATTACCACTTAAGAGTTACCCCTTATGCCTTAAGAGTAATTAATTACTTCTTTGTGTGTGTGTGTGATAAATATCAAATGTAAATGTCATCATCATCATCAGTTGCCATCTCCACAACGGAGGTTGGCTGTAATGGATCTCCAACGTCTTCTGTCTCTTGTCTTGGTGGTGCACTCTGATAGACTCTTTCCTGTCCATCTCTTGATGTTATCTTCCCACTTATAGCGCTGTCTTCCCCTTGCACGTTTGCCTTCAGCTCTCCCTTCTGTTATGGTCTTCTGCAAGGTGTTATGCCTTTTTATGTGGCCAAAGTATTTTAGCTGCCGAACCTTGATTTCCCTCATTAGTTCTCTTTTCATACCTAGATTTTCTAGGACCTCTTTATTTGTTTTCATCTCTTTCCATGAGATACGCCCCATTCTTCTATATATCCACATTTCAAGAGCCTCAATTCTTTCTTCCAAATGCTTATTCATCGTCCATGTTTCTGCACCATACAGAAATGCAGAATATATATAACACTTTATGATTCTCAGTTTTAATTTGTGAGATAACTGTTTAGATGTCAGTATATGTTTCATGTTGTTGAATGTAGCTTTGGCCATTCCTATTATCTTCTTGATTTCTGTTTCACATCTGCCATCTTCTGTTATTATATGACCAAGATATACGTAGCTCTTGACTTGTTCCAGGATTTTCCCATTTACGCTTATCTTTAATGTGGGTTTATCGTCTGTTTTGCTAATTATCATAGTTTTTTTTTTCTCAATATTAATGTCGAGTCCATATTCATGACTTATACTGTTCACTTGCTTCACTAGTTCTTGTAACTCCTGTTCGCTTTCAGCTAACAACACGGTATCATCTGCATATCTAAGGTTGTTTATTGACCTTCCACTGATGTTCAGTCCTGGTATTTCCTGTATCTGTTTGAAAATTTTTTCGGTGTATAAATTAAATAGGCAGGGGGACAGCACACAACCTTGTCTGACACCTCTTTTTATGTCTATGTATGGTGAATAATTCCTTCCAGATCTTACTGTGGCAGTTTGCTCCCAATAAAGGTTACTGAGTATTCTTATATCTTTTCATCAATACCTATGTCTTCGAGGCATTCAATTATTTTCTCATGATGGACTCTGTCAAAAGCCTTCTTATAGTCAATGAAGCACATGTACATACTTTTTTGGACCTCTGTATATTTTTCTGCTAATATTCTTAGGCAAAATATTGCCTCTCTTGTTCCACTGTTCCGTCTAAAACCAAACTGTTCTTCTTGGATTTCGCTGTCTACCTTACTTTTTATTCTTTCCTGTATGATTTTGAGCAGTATCTTAATTGTATGACTCATCAGGCTGATTGTTCTGAAGTCTGAACATTCTGTTGCATTTGGTTTTTTGGGCAATGTTATAAAAACTGATGTCTTCATGTTGTGTGGTATATATCCTGTATTGTATATATCGTTGCATAGATCTGTGATTGTATCTATACCAAAGCTCTCCAGAGCTTCTATCATTTCAATGTTTATGTTATCCATGCCTGCTGATCTTCCTTTTTGTATCATATGAATGGCATTCTCTACTTCTGATCTGAGAATGTTTGGGCCTTCATTAGAATCTGGTGATGGTTTTTTACCTTAAATGTAAACGTACAAGACGACAAAGATGAGGTTGTACATGGGGCGGGGGGGGGGGGGGGGTCTGGCAGCCTCATCATGTGAAACAAATTGCTTCAGAAACCACCACTACAAGAGAGAGTGATTGCTTTGTGCAGGCTTCCTGTAAGGAGACCAGCTACATTGGCGGCTCTATGCTCAGTAAGGAGAGCAAAAGAAATTGATGATAATAGAGATGAAGAATCTTAATGGAAAAAAAATGAATTTTAAAAATAAATTTGACAGACAGACAGACAGACAGACAGACAGACAGACACACACACACACACACACACACACACACACACACACACACACATACATACACACACACACACATTCACACACACACACACACACTCACATTATTTAACAAAAGGACATTTCCAATTTTAACAATTCAAGAGCTGCCAATATTTAAGTAATACAAAAGTGTCGTATTCTGAGTAAAGACACAAGTTGATCAATTGTCATATAATACACAGGCATACCTCGCTTTATTGCGCTTCGCTTTATTGCGCTTCGCAGATATTGCATTTTTTTCTAATTATTCATGATTATTTATTAGAACATGCCTTCATCTTCCGATAGATTTTGGCTCTCCATCAGCAAAAAGATTACGATTCGCTGAAGGTTCAGACGATGAAGATTAGCATTCTTTCAAGTAGCAATAAAGTATTTACTTTTACAGTACATTGTTGTTCTTTTTTTTTTTTTTTTTTGTTAGATCTAACGCTATTACGCACTTAATAGACATAATGTAATCATGATTTTAGGCTTTTATATGCATTGGGAAGCCACACACAAACAAACAAAAAATGGGTTTGACCCGCTTCATTGCGATATTCGCTTTATTGCGGTGGTCTGGAACCGAACCCGCAATATCTCCGAGGTATGCCTGTATAATAATATAATAGCCCCTACAGCCATAACTGACTATGAGAATGCGCCCCTGAGGTGACAGCCCTCAGCTGTTTATTTTCCTAGTGTTTCTTTCGACGTTTTCTCCTCTTCTGCTTGTTGCGTGAGATTATTTTCGCCCGATCTGAGGTGGCGCCGCAGATAGCATCGCCACTTGGTGCGATCGGCAGCTTCATCCTCCCAGGTTGCTGGATGTATGTCAAGTGTCCTCTTGCACACATCTGTGAACCTCAGCTGCGGTTGTCTGACTGTTCTTTTGCCATCTGCCAGTTGTCCGTAGAAAATATCTGTCGGGATGCGACCACATTAACATACAGATATGGGTACAGTTATATTTGTTTTGCTTTTATGTTTGCGTTTCTTCATTTAAAAGTGTGATATGTATTGTATTTTTTTTAGACTTAATATGCATGAAACAAAAATTAATTCAACTTTAGAATAGAACAAAACATTAAATATTTTATTTCGTTGCTATACACTTAGTGTAATATTTATTCATTACGGGTTGAAAAAAAAACAAAACAAAAAAAAACTGGAGAAGCGGTTAAAAATTTCAGTGCTCCGGCTTCGCTCGAGCTTCGGGCAAAAACCTGCTGCTCCGACAGCTCCGGGCTCCGCTCCAAAGCCCTGGTTATAATTATAGTCAGTGCCCTCCAATTATTATTCCTGTAGAACCAAATTTCTGTGTGGGCATGTTATCAATTATCTGATAACTCTGTATATAATAATCTCTCTTCCCCCCCCCCCCCCCCCCCTCCCCCCCCCGCCCGCCTTTACGATGTTTTCAAGTTCTCTTCTCATCACGCAAAGTTCTCTTCAAGCTTATCTTCGTTTGTCATCGTAAATATATCTATGGAATTAATATTCTTCCTACTAGTGATTTTCTTCCTTGCTCGCTCAGTGCCAAGGATCTAAATTTATATTCAAGATTTTCAATTTTTGTTCAGTTCATGCTTTTAATATTAGGTCATATAGTTTACATTAGGCAAATTTAACATCAGTGTCAGTACAGAAGACTATGGAATACAGGGGCAGCTATTAGATCACGTGGGAGCTCTGTATCGTGCAAGCAAAAGTGTAGTAAGAGTAGCTGGAGACTGGAAAACATATAAAGCAAGGAATGGGACACAGATACGAAACGACACGGAAAGACACTGAACGGCTTGGCAGGGATTCGTTGAAAACCTATGCTCCTCAAACAGCTGAAGTTATAATTTTTTTTAAAAAGGGCAGTGTTAACTAGATGGGTATTTAACCACTATTGATTTCACGTCCAAAGTAAAAGGATCCCGTTACACGCCCATTGAAGCATATTGGGAATATGGTGTTAGGCCCATATTTTCTTGACCATAGGCACACTAGGGGTGATGTGGTCAGCATCACGCCGGCCGCCTTAACCTTCCCAGAGTTGCTCTGGTACCCATTTGGGCTGGGTCGACCCAGAAGCCGTTTGCGGCCTAAAAAAATCCCACCTCATCTGGGGATCGAACCATAGACCACTGAGCTAGGAAGCCAGTGCACTAACCACTATGCTACCGCGGCCCCCTACGTCCAAAGTGGGAGAGAAAAAAGCATGTTACAGACAGTAACGATAAACATACCCAAGTAATTAATTTATGGAATTGGCGACGCGACGAAGTCACGTTAAACCTACCAAATAATTCTGTGTTATGGACATTAGGAAAAGTCTTTGAAACACAACTTCCGTCATGTGCAAAAACAGCCTTTGCTCCAACATGTTACACATTCAAGATCGGGACAGCTAATGCTGAGATTAATAGGCCGTGCCTCTGTCTGGATACTTTGATGGTATCTCGATAATTGGAAAAAAGATCGTCTTATTGGAAATGTTCCCAAAAATAGAGGGGAAACCCATGAAGGTAATGACGGCAGCTTATCTACAGGAGAAGACAACCTGAACTCTGAAAGCGATAGTGACAGTTCTGATTACGTTTTCTTGGCGCAGCAAGAATGACCTTCCCGGAACTTCCATTTTGTTGGTATTGAAAGAATGACTATAACAATTTCCAGTAAGACGTCTTTAACACTAGGTTTTGGGGAGGATGGGGTATTGCATAGGAGTGAGAACTTTTTTTTTTGTCTGGTCGCAAAAAGAAAAAACCAAAAATGGTATATGATAACTTAGACATGGAAATGCAGCGAGATGACCAGAGCATACTAATGGCTAAAAATGACAATTACAGAAAATTTTACATTAGATACTCACAGGAATCATACACATATCTAGATAAAATTGGACGGACAGACAATGATATCAAAATAAAAATACAAAAAGCACCAAAATTTGCATTGCGTTGCAATGGGAAGATCAACAGAAATCAAATCCAACACAAAAGTAAGAATCTTCGACTCAAATGTCAAGTCAGTCCTATTGTATGGCTCTGCAACTTGGAGAACAACAATAACAACAACATAAAAAGCTACAGACATTCATAAATGGGTGCTTGCGTGGAATAGAAGGATTAGAATGGTATGACATGATCATTAATGTGGAACTGATGACAAGAGTCAGACAAGTGTTAGTGGAACAAGAGATGAGAAGAAGACGAACGAACGAACGAACGAACGAACGAACGAACGAACGAACGAACGAAATCTTTATTTCATCAGGGTAAAGAAATAGGCGATGAATAGGACACACATTGAGGAAACTTGTGAATAGCATTAAAAAGCAGCTTGTTCTGGAACCGCCAGTGTAAGAGAGGCAGAGGTAGATCGAGAAACACACGGAGAAGAGAACTGGAGACAGAAGTGAAAATGATGAGGGAAATGTGGAAAGATCTTGAGCTGATGGTACGTGTGACATAATTGTCCGTTCTCTTTTCCTCGCGCTCATGTTTCTCTCCACCATTATTGCTCTACCTCTCATTTTGTGTACTCAGTTCTTGGCGGCACTCATTGTTTACACTTTCTTCCCGTAATTCATGTCATGTCTGGATTTAATTGGCCATCCCTTGTGAGATTAGAAACAGGTGTTTTTAGAAAGATGATGACAGTAAGTGGGGGCGCCCGGATTAGTGTGTAGATAAACCTTGAGATAGCCACATTCCAGTGTCTTATCACTGATAACATTTTATGTCTGGCCGGTTCGCTGCTTTACTGTTGTTTGCTTGCACAGGAAATATCAATTTGGTGATAGATTATATACATGTACTTACGATAACTCATGGGATTTGTAGCAGGTAAATGATATAGTCATTTCCGGGCAAGATTGGTTATAGGCAATAGTTACGATAAGTTGTCTGTGATAGATCTATGAAGTCGTGAATGTAAACATGATGGATACCAACGGAAGAGAAAATACCTTATATTGGAAGTGACTTGAAAAAAATCACATTTTGTGTGTCACGCAGGAATTTTCCAAGAGAGGGTAGGGGGGATAGTCTCTACCAAAATACGCAACTTTCATACTATTGGTTTGGCATTTGAGATGTTAAAATACAACATTTCTGATTGGAGCCTTGCCATGTAGTAGCAATGTATGGGCCGAATGTCGCTTATAATTTAACCCCTTCGGATTTAAGTTAATGATAATTCAACTCGTCAAGAAGACAGTCAGACAAGCGAGAATAAGGAACATAATCAGGATTCTACTTTAAAGGACCGGACAACGTGTATGAGCATCTTGTGGACTTACACCACAAGAAAAATCTATCTTTATTAATATGGAAAGCGTGGAATCCTAGGAACCTGAATACTAAGTCATAGTGGGATTCTATTTCCAAAGTAATACACCAGACCACGTGTAAGAGGCATCTTAACCAAGTTGCTGACACTATTTCACTAAGCCAGAAGTCTGTATTACCCAAAACGTTATTTGGGGTAAGCTGTACATTTTATCATCCTAGGTTTTGCAATATTCTTCTTCTTCTTCGATCCTTAACCACCGACCGTCAAAGCAGTCAGTGGCCATCACGCCTAGTGGCGTCTTATAGGGCAACAACAAATTGATTCCACTTTGCACGGTCGGTGGCCATCCTTCGTACAGTGCCCCAACTCTGGTTCATTCTTTGCATCTCAGCCTCCACAGTCCTCCGCCAAGTTGTTTTTAGTCGGCCTCTCTTTCGCTTTCCTTCAGGGGTCCAAAGCATAGCTGTTCTTATGATGGCATCGGGGTCTCTTCTGAGGACATGACCAACCCAGCTCCAGCGTCTGCCAGCTATGATGGTGTGCATGTCCTCTTGCTTGCTACGAGTAAGCAGATCTTGGTTGGTGATGGTATTCGGCCAAAAAATGCGGTGAATTTTTCTTAGGCATGTTGTGTGAAAAGAGGACAAATTTGACATTTCCTTCTCTGTGACTCTCCAGCATTCCGCACCATAGAGAAGCACAGAAAGCACGCAGCTCTGGTATAATCTTAATTAAATTAATCTTAATTGCAATATTAACATGTGACAATTGCTAGTGGATGTCCAGGTCATACGAGGCTTGCAACCTCAGCATATAGAATGATGGTTTCATGAACAACCACTGCAAGAGCTGATGGCCGCTTCGTGCAGGTTTCTTATAAAGAACCAAAAGCAGAAGTAGTCCAAAGTTCCATATGGAGCAGGGAGTGGATAATGACAAAAATAATGTACATAATTATAATATTAACATTTTACAACCAGTGCCTATGTATATGTAAACATGTTCAATTTAAATGCAATAGGTGTTTTCCGTTCACTGGGAATAACATTAATACTCAGACAGGGTAAAATTATGAGGCAGATGGGATAGTGGAATGAGGGGGCGGGGGGAGGAGAAGCTGATTTTTGTGTCAGGAAACCCAATATTCAGGAGGGTATTTGTTCTCCCTTATTTCGTGATACAAGTCGGTGGTACCAAATGGTGGTACTAGTCTGTGGAACAGGTGTGTGGTATAAGTGGCATTCAGTCAAAGCTAGACACAAACAGAAGACGGGTCTTAAAAGATCATCTTCGTAATTACCCCACGATACTACGAGAAACGTGTTGCGGCCATCAGACTTGACTAGTGACAGGAGTGAACAAGTCTGCAACCTGCAAAAAAAAAGCATCGTCTGGAACAGATGCCAACTGACATCAACTTCTTCTTCTTATTTGATCCTTAGTCGCCAACTGTCAAAGCAGTAAGTGGTCATTGCACCTGGTGGCGTCTTGTAGGACAGCAACAAACTGATTGCACTTTGTTCGGTCGGCGGCCATCCTTTGTACAGCGCCACTGCTTTGGTTCATTCTTTGCATCTCGGCCTTCACAGTTCTCCGCCAAGTTGTTTTTGATCGGACTCTTTTTCGCTTTCCTTCAGGGGTCCATAGATAGCCGTTATTGTGATGGTATCTAGGTCTCTTCTGAAGACGTGGCCAACCCAACTTCAGCGTCTGCCAGTTATGATGGTGTGCATGTCGTCATGGTTACTCCGAGTTATTAGTACTTGGTAAATGATGGTGTTCGGCCAAAAGATTCGGAGAATTTTCCTTAGGCAGATTGTGTGGAAGGAGGACAGTTTCGGCATTTCCTTTTCTGTTATTCTCAAGCATTGCGTACCCTAGAGAAACAACACAGAGAGTACACAGCTCTCATTTAATCTTAATTTGGTGTTTGTGCTGTACTGGGAAGACTTCCAGATGTTGTTGAGACTAGCAAAGGCTGTTCCCGCTTTATTCATTCTGTTCTTGATGTCTTTGCTTGCTCTGCTGTCTGGTGTTACTATGCATCCTAGGTATGTAAATGTGTCCGTCTGTTCCAGCATCTGGGTCCTTACTGTTATGGGCTCAGGACAGCCCACATTAATGTCACGAATTCTGTCTTCTTTAGACTGATGTTCAGACCCACCTGCTGAAAATATTTATTCAGTTTATCTGTTTTCCTAGGGAGCCGCGCTAGCGTAGTGGTTACAACACCGCTCTGGCGACCGGGTGATGCAGGATCAAACCCGGGCGACGGCATTTGAGGATTTTTCGTCGACTGGGATTTGGACTGGATTAACTCGAGACCTGGCGAGGACATCTGAAGGAGTGTCGTCGACCAGGGACTGGCGGCTCCTGAGCCGACCCAGCTGCAATGGGTACCTCCGAAATCGGCGAGTATTTGCCTGAATGGCGAGGGACACCTGTCTCTGTACAAGAAATAAAGGGATACTCACGTAAAATCAATGTCAGGTTAGACGTAAAATAATATCCTGAGATTTCGCCTCGAGTATTAGCGGGCGAACGCAAAAAAAAAAAAAAATCTGTTTTCCCTTGGATGTGTTGATGTGAATATGCGAGTAGTGCAATATAATCTGCATATTCCAGATCTTCCAGTATATGAAACGTTGTCCATCTTATTCCTCTTGGAATGCCCTCTGTTGTGTGGCGCTTCACCCAGTCTATGACTGTCAAAAATAAAGTTGTTCATAAGGGGCATCTCTGTCGTACTCCTGTCTTCACCTCAAAAGTTAGATTGCTGAACCCAACACTGTATGTAAAGTTAGCATAAAGACTTTTTATGATCGAAACAAT
Source organism: Oreohelix idahoensis (assembly GCA_024509875.1). NCBI lineage: Eukaryota > Metazoa > Mollusca > Gastropoda > Stylommatophora > Oreohelicidae > Oreohelix > Oreohelix idahoensis. Next base: position 98,287 of record JAMPIV010003072.1, on the reverse strand, counting down.
GCAGCTGGGAATTCCATAAACCCTCAGTATTTTCCATAGACTGTCCCTGTGTGTGCTGTCAAAAGCCTTTTCAAAATCAACAAAGTTAATGTATAGCTGTCTCTGCCATTCCGAGCACTGCTCTTTAATGTTCCGGAGGGTAAATATATGATCTGCACATCTTCTGTTCTTTCTGAATCCTGCTTGTTCTTTCCTAAGTTTAGGATCTACTGCTTTTGAAATTCTCTGGATAATTATCATGCCTAGTATTTTACTGGGAACAGAGAGGAAAGTAATTCCTCTCCAGTTGTTGCAGTCTGCAAGGTCACCCTTCTTGAGCAATTTGACAATAATTCCCTTAAACCACTGTCACAAGTTCACCAGACCATTATCTAGGGCAATCGATATTTGAAACAATGGATAGATTATGCGCTAAAAGCTCAGCCAATGGGAGAAAAGTTGCCCAAGGCGTGATCTTATGCGGTGAAAGAGTAAACAATGTGGAAGGAGAGAATCGTAGAATCCTGGATGCGGTTGCATTAACAGCAGAGACCAGCAAGAGGATTTCATCTGTTAAGGCTAGTCCAGTTATCTAGTACATAATGGGATCGTTATCCTGACACCGGGTATCATCGTTGTGTGAGCAGCATAAGTGGATCGTTATCCTCACACCGGGTATCATCGTTGTGTCAGCAGTACAAGGGGAGATAAAGGAGTTTGAAGGCAGTAAAACTTAAGTCATTTGCAGTGTTTTACAGTTTCGGCTGCCTTGGAAAGAGATACAAGGGTCAGAGGTCACAGAAAGCATTAACGATAAAACCATATCGTCTGAGTTAAACTAGCTTTGGATGAAGCAAATCGGTTGAATATTAACGGAGTAAGGCCTATTGGAAGTTTTAGAACAAGCAGTTTGTCTTGGAACGACAGATTCTTGAAGTGATGGAGTGAGCGATGAATGAAACGTAACAGCCAATCGGATCGTTGATCACGATTTGCCGGTTGTTGTTCTGTAAAAATAAAAGTGGAGACAAATTTTAGGAAAATCACTCGCCGCCATAAATGAATCAAACACAGTAGTCAGAGTTTCACCACCCTATTGTCTTTGCCATCCAACGGTGTGTGCAGCCTGTCAAAGGTTTTAGAAGCCTTGTGTGTATTCTCGATTGAGGGTAAGAGTGATCTAAGTATAAATATGTATATACTATTATCTGTGTGCATATAGGAAGGACTGTGTGTGTTTATTCATTTGAATCAAGTATTGGAGGGAAATCGCCATTTTGCGCTGTGTAATTCTTTTTGAATTAAATCAGAAGAAGGTTTGGAAAAGTTAGAACAGTTTTCAGAAGGCTAAGTAAGACTTTTCTGATTACTGGATGGGACTAGCAAGAACACTGAAAGAATAGGAGGACGTGATTTGCTGTATAATTTGAATATATAGTTGACCATTATACCAAAGCCTATGTTATTTCATGAAGTCAATCATGGACAGAGATGAGAATTTGAGTTAAGGAATGTTGTTAAAGGTTTAGGATAAATTTACTGAATATATGTCTCTGACTTGATCTGTCTATCATATATTACCAATTTCTTTCTGAAATCTCACTTTCCTTTCATCTGTGGTAAGGAGAGAGATTATGGCCATATACCATCATAGGACATTGGGTATTTCAGGTCCTAGCGCATAACATCATACTACGCTGCCAGCAAAACAGAAGCCTGTTGTATTACCAGTGTCAGCATAAGCTACATTAAGGCACCTAGAGTTTTCAGCAGCTTTGGTTGTGGGAACCCTCAGCTTTGGGATTTCCAGATCCAGTTTTCAGCAGTGGAGAGACGATGGAGTCACGTCAGAACTTACTTTGAGTTAAGTCTATCACTACCAGACTGAAGCATAATATGGTCACCACATGTACTAGAGATTAGTGATGTGAATAAAAATTGGTACACTCCATAGTGATTAAAGACAGGATTTAAATCACAAGACTATTAATAAGATTATTTGCCAGTACAAGTCAAAGACCAAGAGAGTGTACTTGACAATATTTAATACAATTAAGTTCTTTGGAAGCAAGTGATCTTTGTTTAATTTTCAAGAAGGCAAGAAACAATGACACTTTATTAGTAAACGAGATTGTTTACTTTAGTTAAGGCTATTGTAATCATCATCATCATCATCTGTATACATATCATCCTTCCATTTCATGAAAGAAAAGAAGTAATAACTGTATATAAATAAATTATCAAGTTGTAACAAGAGCCCTTGAGTAACTCATTCCAGTTTTGTTTGAGGTTAATTTTGCTTTATTAATTCCCCTAGGTGTAACACATTCACATAGGACAGTTATAGACAGGGACAACGTAGGAGCTGGTACTGCTTATTACCAGCTCGGCCATCCTTCTTCACAGTCTAACTATACCTATGATAACCATACACCATTGCTCGTTTCTAAGAATGGGGTATTGTTTATAAGACCAGTACTATTATCTGGCAGCTATACGTTGTATCACCTGAAACAACTTATTATCTGCTATACTATATACCAAATTAGCCTCTCGCTACAACCACTCTGTTGATGTTGTCTTTGTTTTTCAGACTTGTGCAAAAAGTGGTTGTAAATGTTCTGCTGCTAGTTCAGGATTGCTTCTGTTTTCTTTCTTTTCATTTCGTTTCTCTTCACTGTGATGTTTAACGTTTCTGGTGTTATCCAATCTTGTCTCTTTCTTTCGTGGAATCCCAAGCATGATTGCTGCTTTCCTTATACATAGTTAAAACGGTGTGGAATTTCTGTTTAACATAATCAGTCGCTGTCTTTTCCTGGCTATTGGCAATTTCATATCGTCTGTTTACATCAACCACAAAAGCTTTTATGGTGAGGGGGTCCTTGAGTTTGATGATGTTATACCTTTTCTGTTTAGTGGCAATTGGTCCAGCAGCTGTGAGATTCACATTCAATCTTGCTACTAATCGGTGGTAATCGCTTCCCACATCTGCATCTCTTCTTATTTCACGTCTTGTAGTGAATGCCTCCATCTACCATTGATCATAATGTAGTCTATCTGGTTTCTGTTCCGGCCGTCTGATGATTCCCATGTAAACTTGTGGATTTCTTTGTGTGGAAAAAGTGTTCCTCCAATGACCAAGTTGTTAATGCTGCACAAGCATATTAGTTTATCCCTGTTCTCATTTACTTTTCTATTGCCACATTTCCCCATTACTCTTGCATTAAATGTATTGTGTGTTCTAACTTTCGCATTGAGGTCTCCCATTACTGTGATAAGATCGTATCTAGGTGCGGTTTCTATTTCCTTTTGTAGCTGTTGATAGAATTCGTCCTTGACCTCTTCATCGCTGTCATTTGTTGGTGCATAGCATTGTATTATTAAAGTTTTGGTAAATCGCTCTGTCAGTCTTGTTCGTATCAGTCTGTTGTTGATGGGTGTCCATTCCATCAATAGCCTTTTTATTCTTTTATTTATTATAATGGCTACGTCTTCTTGTTCTGACATCTTGCTAGCAGCTAAGTACCCATTCAGAGCTGCCAAGTGAACTCTTTTGTTTAAGAAAATTTTCAAAACCCTATCCAGATCATCACCAGTGATGAATCTATAAAGGAATAGTCCTATAGCACCCCACCCTTATTTATTTTACATTGTTAACTATAATTGGTTTTCAAATTTGTTATCTGTATATATACAAATTTTTAGTTGATTTAATCATATTGAGTGAACTGCACCCGTATGTCTCAGTCATTTTAAATACATATAACAGAGCTATTGAAATAATATTTTACTGCTTAATCAGTTGGTGGCTCCTTACAAAACGAGCGAAATTCTTACTCCTTATAGAAGGTCAGAAAGTTTACACAGCCTAGATAGGAAGACGTTTTTACACAAAACGCAGTATTCATTCAAAGTTCAGTCGGCAGTTACTGCTCTGACAGGGCAAACGTAGGTCGGTCCCAGATAATAATGAATGGGTTTTATAAGCGCGAAAGTGGGAAATGAATGTTTGTGTGATCTGGTTTTTTTTTTAATCCTATTGTTAAGTTGGAAAAGATCACACATGTGAAAAAAAAGTCGAAATAACAGAATGTCGTGTGCAAAAAGGTCGAAAAGCTGAGGAGAGGAGTGCAAATGTTAATTATTGTACCGTGTGAAAAAAAGGACGTGTCGTGTGAAAAAAGCGGGAAAAAAGAAGAAATAGTATAAATAGAAGAGTTGTGGGCGATAGGCAGAGATTTTAGGATTTATGATTCCAAGGATATCATGATTTTAGACTAGAGGATTTTTACAAATAGCGTTAGAAGAACTTCGTCTTTGAGGATACCAAGACAAGTTTTTGAGTAGACAAATCAGTATATTATTCTATTTGGATCCGTATACATAAATTATTCAGTTGGATTACATATTTTTTCATCTTGGATAACCAATCATCATTGTGAAATTTACAGTGTTTGTCTAATGACATCAATAAACTCTAATTGAATTTTTCTACATTGCTGTTTGTGGAACTTTACAGTAATTTCTTTTGGATATACGTTGTTATGCTGAAACTGTTTTGCTTATCACCAAACTCAAAGGGAAGAACATTCCTGGGTTGAAAAAACTGAGTAAAGGTCAAGTATTACCATCTCTGGCGGAAGGCCAGTTAGCACTTGAACCACAACAACATATGAAAGATTAACTCTGACTAAATAAAATCAATATAACTACTAGTGCCGTATAACCTACACTGCCACATATCAACTCCAGACAACGGTCGAATACATCATGAGAACTCGTCTGACGGTGTAAACATCAAAGATGCGATCACAAAATGAAGAAGAAGAATAGCAGAATGTGCCAAATTAAAAACACCTTTCTATTACATGAGACATTTTCTACATAATCATCGCCAAAGATCATGAGGAAAAGAAAGGTGAAGTATTACACTGAATAAATACTGTATATTTTACTTTGTCTGTCCACTCTTGTTGTAAGGTGTTGCGGGGAGATGAGGTTTTCGTTCTTGATGAAAGCGTGTCACACTTGTTGGTATGAGTCCTTTTTTGTTGTTGTAAGATGTCTGCAGTACCATCTATCAACCTGCCTACTGGTCTTCCCTGTGTCTTTAAATCATATTTTCTAACGTTGTAGGCGCGTTGTGGTAACTGTGCGGGCTCCATTCTCATGAGATGATCAAACCTTTTTATTGTCTGTCTCTCTATGTATGTGACGCAGGATGTAATTCCTAAAATGTTTCTGATGTCATCATTTATCATGATGTCTCTCCTAACAACATAACTGGTTCTTCTCTAGCATTTCATTTCGCATGATGTAATGTTCGTCTCCTGTGCTATGGTTCTGTGTTGCATGTTTAACACTTTTTTTAAGAATATACTACTTATCAATTGCTACTTAGTTTCCTTACCAATGTTCCGATATTTAAGTAGTTATGACAGTAAGTCACTGTACTGACTTTTTAACATCTTATTTCAAGTATTTCAAGTTCTCTGTCAAGTCCTTTGTGTTCTGTAAAACTACTTCCTTGATATGTCAAATCTGGAACCTATTTGAGCTTAACATTGTTGACATGTTGACCTGGTGATCAGCTGACCTTCATAGCTGCTGGTCTGGTTATGCTGATCTTTTTGTATTTTCTGGTCGTTGAATTAATAATATTTGTATCATCATCATCAACCTTCAGCTCCCCAAGGAGCATAGGCAGTCAACAAACGTCTGCCAAGTCTTGTCCCATGCCATCAGGATAACGTCTTGTTTATACCTTCATGTCTGTCTCCAGTTGTCTTCTCTATGTGTTTCTTGGTCTTCCCCTATCTCTCTTACCCTGACGATTCCAGAACAAGAAATGTCTGGTAATGCTATCAACAGATTTTCTCAAGGTGTGTTCTATCCATCTCCATCGTCTTCTTCTCATCTCTTGTTCCACTGACACTTGTATAGTTCTTGTCATCAGTTCCACATTAGTGATTTTGTCATACTACTTCAATCCTTCTATTCTACGTAAGCACCCATTTATGAAAGTTTGTTCCTTTATTGCTGTTTTTTGTTGCTTTCCATGATCAGGGCCTTACAATAGGACTGACTTGACATTTACATTGAATAGTCAGATTTTTGTTGGGCTTGATTTTGTTTCATCTCTGCAACGAAATCAGTCGTGCAATTTTTATAACTCTCATTCACTCCGGCAGTATCTCTTCATTATTCTCACTCATCAGCCTATTATTTGGCATATTTATTGCCTTTACATTCTTTTACTGTGACCACTCCCCGGACGTATTTATACCCAGTCATTTCCACCGGTCAGCGGTAATACATTTATCTCTTTGTCTGCGGCCACCTTTGATAGGAGACGATCCTCGTTAGACATAATATGGTCTCGTACGAGGATGAATAGGAAGCCAATATTGTTGTGACGATACGGTTGTGCGATCTCAAGTCCACTCCGGCAGGATTGCATTACATTCCCGTGCGAGAGATATTTTCTTATTTTTCTCTCCCCTGTCATTATTATGTGGTTTATTTTATGCACCATTATTTACTCTCTAAGTTGGATCAGTAGGGTGAACACTTTACTTCTCGACTGTTTGTGTTACGCCAGGTTTATTGACCCGGGCAGCGATAATATTTTATCACGTATTATCAGGCTGACCATCTTTTCAAAGCGACTGTGCCTGTTTATTCAAGCTTGCATTGTACACGGTCTATGAATAGAACCCAATATTGTGTGGCTAATCTGGCGGAGATCCGTCTAGCAAAACACAGGTGGTAATGCGTAATTTGTTTCCGCTTAGACCATCCCTGTGTGTAATTATCTCAGATAATCTGTATGAAAACTCAAGATTTGTAGACGTTACGCCAGGAACACATGGTCACAATATGGTGAGAGGCAGAAAGGTGCAGCCGAAAGTCTTACGCAACGATATGACATCACTGTAAGAGGTCACGCGTGGATATTAAATATAATATTTTGAAACACGTGAGCGTATTTTTTTAAAATCTGAAGCACCCCTACCCACGTGGTGCTGAACGAGATTCGATTGGATCGGTTCATTTTGAGGAGCTGAAATAAACAATGTATTATATTGGCACACTAGTCGGAAGTGCAATCTGTGATTTGCACTAAGAACTGAGAATATAGTGTGATGAAAACACAGACACAGATCCCACAGAGAGACCCGAGCGCACAAGTCATATCAGCGACTCATAAAAGCCAGAAAGAAAAAGGGGACATTGGACTTTGAAATTCCACAACTATAAGTAACAGATCGAGTATTGGGCAACTTTGGAATTCACAAGTAAACCCGCATTTTTAATACAAGACTGAAAACTTAAAGGGGCCAGGACTTTAATTAACAAGACTGGAATCTTAGGAATTTGATCACAAGTCATAGAGGAATTTAACAAAAGTTTTCCTAGGCCAGGATTTCGCAGAACACCCGCCATCAAAGGAATTAACTCTAATTTCCCAGACCAAGTCATAGAGGAATTAAACAAACGCTTTCCCAGGCCAAGGGTTTTGCAGAACACCCGCCGTCAGAGGAATTAACTCTAATTTCCAGACCTAAGTGATTTCGAAGCATCTAATACAGAGCTGTGTCCAGTCTAAATCTGTGCAAGGAGATTGTTTAATCCCAAAATTTTGGGGTAAGTGTAAACAATTTATTTACTAATGTAAATTCTACAGGTTTCTTGCTAAGTGGTTATATATATGAGGCTGGCAACCTCAACATATGAAAATAGCATATGCATGAACCACTACTGCAAGAGCTGATGATTTTTTCTGACTAGTCGTACGGGAAACCCGGCAGCAGAGCGACCCCAGACGGTAGTAGTGATGAGTAATTAGTGATGATTACATCACATGTGCCTAAGGTGTAACATATTATCTTGTGAGATGTATTTACCTTTTTTAATTGTAATCCAGGCAAATCATTATTCCCGCACTCCAGGGGCCATTTCCTAGTTAACACCCAGAAGGATATTGGTAAATTTTCATCATATTCCCTGAGTTACACTGTGTGCTCGGGAATTTAATTCTTCTAAGAGGTTAACATTGGTAGGTGGAGCGCATGACAATGGGCCTGTTAGTTTGCGGCGAACAAATGTACTTAGCAGGCATTTGTTTCTTTCTATTTGTCTAAAGTTCGTGGTTACAAGCCATCAGAAGATTTGTGGTATTGACGCAGCTATTGTGAGGGAAAAGCATCCACCTTAACCGCCTACAGTGGAAGAGAGTGTGCAGAAGGCTTCCGTCATTACAGAATTGATGAAACCCAGCTGCAGGACTCATCTGGAGTTACGTTTTTTTGTCGCAGGCAACAGCAAAACACGAACATTGATAAAACCCTCTATTTAATCTCTGTCAAGAGAAAATTTGATTCCAATATAAAATTCACCAGCATTTTATTTATTTTAAACTGTTAATACTAATTGATTTTTAAATTTGTTACCTGCTGTTTTAAAACTAAACAATCATAGTTGATTCAGTTTTCCTATACGTATGAACGCAAACGTATGTGCCAGATTCTGTCATATATATATATATATATATATATATATATATATATATATATATATATATATATATACATATATATATTCTTCTTCTTCTTCCTCGTTCGCCCTGAAAAGGACGGTGGTTGCGTTGTGTCTGTTTACGCCTAAGCTGTGATATTTGCACCTTTCGGTCGACACATCCGACTTCAGCACGGCATTTTTTAGGGACCGGGTTTGCCTTCCCATTGCGATCCGCACTCGCTCAGCCAGACTGCACTGCTGCAGACTGTTTCCAGGACCACCACGTGGAGGTGGAGTGCGGTCTTGACCAGCTCTGGTTCGCTGGTCCTGATGCAAGCAGTACAGCTTAGGAAAGACAAGAAACAGAACATAACGAACACCTGCAATAAAATAGAAGATCTGCAATTTCAGGGAAAAGATGGGGATATGTTAAAGGAAATCAGAACGCTAACAGATGATTTTAGACCATCATTACATGTAATCAACGATAAAATTAGTAACACATTAACAGAAAGTAAGGATATATTGAAGAGATGAAAGAAGTACTGTAGAGAAATGTATGAAGATAATACAAAGAGCCCCAGACATGACGATTGAAAGTGAAGAGAAAGAGCCAGAACCTATATTAGATGAAGTACGTGCAGCAATCAAAAGCCTGAAGAAAGGGAAATCACCAGGATGCGATGATATACCAACTGAACTAATCCAAGCAGGAGGAGAGGCCAGTGTCCTCGTTTATCATGCACTATGTGTGAAGATCTGGAACAGTGCAATCTGGCCCAAAGCATGGAAAAGATCTGTGTATATCCCTCTCCCAAAGAAAGGCAATTTAAAACTGTGTACCAACTATCGTACTATTGCTTTAATAAGTCATGCCAGCAAAATCCTCTTGCGGATTATCATGAAGAGGATAGAAAGAAAGTTAGAACATGAAATACATGAAGTACAGGCGGGTTTTAGACAAGGCAGAGGTACGAGAGATCACATTTTTAATGTGAGAAACATCCTCGAGAAATGCAGAGAATACAATGTAGATCTTCATGCCTGTTTTGTAGATTACACCAAGGCCTTCGACTGCGTACAACATCAAAAATTGTGGAACATCATGAGAGACATGGGGTTTCCGGCGCATTTGATTCCTCTAATTGAAAAACTATACCATGAACAACAAGCAGCTGTCAGAGTAGCGGGGGAAACATCACGATGGTTCGAGGTGAAAAGGGGAGTAAAACAGGGTTGCATCCTCTCTCCATACTTGTTTAACATCTATGCAGAAAACATAATGAGAAATGTTCGGAGTGACCAAGAATGTGAACATTGCGATCCGTTCACAATTGGTGGAAATGCGATTCCAGAACTCAGGTACGCAGATGACACAGTTATTCTTTCAAACAGTGCCAAGGGACTGAAACAGTTAATCCTGTCTGTCAAAAGACACAGTGAGGATCAGAACCTTTTTCTGAACACACACACACAAAAATAATGTCCACAGACAAAACAAGATACCAACCAAAAATTACCATCAATGATGAGGGAATTGAAAATGTCACAAATTTTGAATATCTTGGCTCCATAATTAACAACAATGGAGACTGCTCAAAAGAGGTCAGAAGGAGACTGGCCAAAGCAATGCAGAGGTTAAATAAAATGAAGAACATATGGCATAACACCAGCAAATTAATAAAAGTAAAACTTCTGAGAACGTGCATCTTTCCGGTAGCAACATATGGATGTGAATCATGAATCATGGACCATTACTCAAACATCAAAGAAAAGAATCGAATCTTTCGAAGCAAAGAGTTACAGAAAAATTCTCAGAATATCTTGGACCAAGAAGAAGAAATATATAGACATCCTACACGACCTGAACATCGAGTATATATATATAAATTCCCTGGCGTGACCTCTTTCAAATAATGCGGTAATATTTCCGCTAACTCACAAACAAATCTGGGATGTTATGTGATGTCCAGATGCTACCTTCAAATATTGTCTTTCCCAGGCAGGTTATCGGTAATATTGATACCAGCGAAAACGATTATCTCATTATCGCCTGTGTTTCCGCAGTAGTGGTCCAACAGTGACCAAAACTCAAGAGTATCTAATATTGGCTTCCAATGTATCTAACTGAGCGAAAGATTACTCTTGGCAGAGATGTAGATAGAAGATTAATGACACTTCTACCTTAAAGGAGGATTCACAAGATATTTCCAGAAGTCACGAAAACTTTTGCATTGGGCTGAACAATTGTTAACGCATTTTATCTGGTCCGTCGCCTTTTGTGAAGGATTTAATCACTGGTTTAGCCCGTTCAAGCGCCCAGTTGGTGTAATCCAACGAAATTCCTCTTATAAGTAATAGCTCTGTTTAGAGGTAATATATATATATATATATGTATCTAACTGAGCGAAAGATTACTCTTGGCAGAGATGTAGATAGAAGATTAATGACACTTCTACCTTAAAGGAGGATTCACAAGATATTTCCAGAAGTCACGAAAACTTTTGCATTGGGCTGAACAATTGTTAACGCATCTTATAAGAGGAATTTCGTTGGATTACACCAACTGGGCTCTTGAACGGGCTAAACCAGTGATTAAATCCTTCACAAAAGGCGACGGACCAGATAAAATGCGTTAACAATTGTTCAGCCCAATGCAAAAGTTTTCGTGACTTCTGGAAATATCTTGTGAATCCTCCTTTAAGGTAGAAGTGTCATTAATCTTCTATCTACATCTCTGCCAAGAGTAATCTTTCGCTCAGTTAGATACATTGGAAGCCAATATTAGATACTCTTGAGTTTTGGTCACTGTTGGACCACTACTGCAAAGCAGGGGAGGCAATCCGTGACAATTGTCTGTCTGAGAGAGCCGTCTGTGGTGTGCGGAAACATAGGCGATAATGAGATAATCGTTTTCGCTGGTATCAATATTACCGATAACCTGCCTGGGAAAGACAATATTTGAAGGTAGCATCTGGACATCAAATAACATCCCAGATTTGTTTGTGAGTTAGCGGAAATATTACCGCATTATTTGAAAGAGGTCACGCGAGGGAATTTTAAAATGTAATATTTTAAACAGGAGGGGAAGATTATGAATTTAAACACCCAAACCCAGATAGTGCTAAAGAGATTATAATTGGTTTGATTTGAGAGCCGGAATATACTTTGGTTCTCATTGGCAAGTTTGCCGGTAAGTACAATCTGGGATTCGAACAGAGAATGAGAGATATAGTATAGTGAAATCAGAAACACAGAACAGGGACTGCATCGCATCGTCAAATAAGCAAACTCACAGATGGATCGGACCTAGAGTTCCATAATTATAAATGACAGATCGAGTATTTGGGCAACTTTGGAACTTACAAGTAAACCCGCATATTTAAATACAAGACTGGAAACTTAAGGGACCAGGACATTAAATATCAAGACTGGAACCTAAGAATTGGATCACCCGTCATAAGAGAATATTTCCAGACCAAGTGATTCGCAGAACACCCGTCATAAGAGGAATCAAAATATTTCCAGACCAAGTTATTCACAGAACACCCGTCATAAGAAGAATTTCCAGTCCAAGTAATTCGAGAGCATATAACCTAAATTGCTCGTGTCCATTCTAACTTGTACGAGGAGATTGTAGATTCCCAAATTTTTGGAGTAAGTGTAACATTTATTTTACAAATGTGAATTTGACATGTTTTTCTTCTTAGGTGGTTAATAATGAGGCTGGCAACCTCAACATATGAAAATACTTTATTCATGAACCTCTGCAGCAAGCGCTGGTGATTGTTTCTGGCTAGTCATGCGGAAAACCGACAGCAGAGGTGACCCCAGACTCCGACTGGAGCAGTGATGGGTGATGATTACATCACATGTGCCTCAAGTGTTTCATATCATTTTGTGAGATACAAGGTATATGTAACTTGTTAATGTTAGTTCAGGCACAAATCATTATTCGCGCTGTCCTAAGAGTAACACTTTACAGACTATGTCAGCAGTACAAAAGAGTCGTGATACAGTGGATCCCTTCTCACTGCAACATCCCTGGAAATTAAGAGGCTGACAGATTGGCAAAGGAAGGGGGAAAACTTCCTAAACATGACACAAATATAACCTATGAGGATTCCAAGAGTTTTATCAAGCGCAGGTACAGGCACAAGTGGGAAGAAGAGCATCCAGGCCACACAAAAAATGAGCCGTATTTCCAGCTCAGCAGAAGTGAACAAGTGGTAATCTTCAGACTTCGCACAGGTCATAACAGATCGAGATACCATCTATTCAACAAATTAATGATAGGAACTACTGATGAGTGTGACTGTGGCCCCGATAAAATGACTGCTGAACATCTGCTTCAAAGGTGCCCAACATATGAGGGACAGAGAAAACGCATATGGCCATCACCAGTACCATTCCTGGAGAAAATCCACGGAGATATCAACAGCCTCAGGCTGACCACTGCTTTCTTTGAACTTATTCAAGTTGACATCTGAGGGTGAAAGAAGAAGAAGAAGAAGAAGAAGAAGAAGAAGAAGAAGAAGAAGAAGAAGAAGAAGAAGAAGAAGAAGAAGAAGAAGAAGAAGAAGAAGAAGAAGAAGAAGATTCGCGCTGTCCAGACACATTTTCCCAGTTTAATACCCAGAAGAGTACTGGTGATTTTAATCATCTTGAGCTACGCTGTGTACTCAAGAATTTAATTCTTCTGAGAGATTAACATTGGTGTGTGGACAGCGAGAGGATGCTCCTGTTAAGCTTCCAACTGAGTGTACTTAGCAGAGGCATTTGTTCTTTCTATTCTGTCTAAAAAGTTCGAGGTTAAAAGCTATCAGACGGTTTGAAGTACTAACGTTACTACGCCACTAGTGTGAGAGAAGAGCATCAACACTGACCGCCTACATTGGACGACTTATGTGGAGAGGTGCACTCATCACCAAAAAGAAGTGAAGGAAACCACGGCGACAGGACTCACCTAGAGTTAAGTTCTTGTAAAAAAAAGGCATCAGCAAAACAGACTTTTATCACTCCCCTATTAAGTCTCTATGAAGACGCTTTCATCTAAAATTTCACCAATCTTGCCATATTTACTTTAACCTGTTAAAGACTAATTCACTATTAAATTTGTTACATGTTATTTTAAAACTAAACAAACATAGTTGATTCAGTAATTACATGTATGAAAGCAAAAGTAACAGCACGACTATTATTTATATATATGTGTGTACACTTAGACATATATTTACCTCTAAACAGAGCTATACCCTTATAAGAGGAAATTCGCTGAATTAACTCAGCTGGGGGCTTGAACGGGATAAAAATCATTACTTAAATCCTTCACAAAAGACGACGGATCAGATATAAGTTAACAATTGTTAAGCCCAATGCAACATTGTTCATGACTTCTGAAAATATCTTGTGAATTTCCTTTAAGGTAGAAGCGTCATTACCCTTCTATCTACATCTCTGCCAAGAGTAATCTTGTGCAAAGGTAGACACCTTTGACGACGCATCAAGATACTCTTGAGTTTTGGCCACTGTTGGACCACTACTGCAAAGCAGGGGATGCAATCCGTGATAATCTCCTTATATCCTAATGCAACGAAAGTTCCTCTAGGGTATTTTTGCTTGTGATATCACTTTTATGGTTTGTTATGTATTGGCTTTCTTCTGTTTCAGACCTCTTTATTTCATCCATCGCTTTTTCATGATCTTTCTTTTATGAAGTTTGTGTTTCGTTTCGTGTCCTATTTGTGTATTTTTATGACGTCACTTTCATTATTGCTGCCGGACGCCATCGTATTCACCGGACCTTTTATCGACGATTGTCATAGCAGGACTTCATGTTTTATTATTCCATTTTCTGCTTTTGATTGTCGTTGATTATTTAATTAATTGTCTTGATATTTTTTCGGTTTTGTATTTTCTTTGCTTTATTATTGCAAGGTAGAAAATCCCCAGTAGCAAATAGGATGCGGTTTCTAATATGAATATTCATTCCATGCACAGTTAGGATGACAAACGAAGATTGCTAGCGGAAATAAAGTGAATAAAGGGACATAATAATAATATTGACAAAGCCGTCAGACTTCACTGGTTAGGTGATGACAAGAATCCTTGAAAACTTTGTAACAACGGGCCAAATAAAGAGCGTGATACGCAGTGAACAGAGAATTGACAGCTTGACATAATGGCAATGAAGGAAGACATACATAGCTGACTGAGAACATCAAACAAATCGATATGCTTGTCTAAGCTTCTCAACACGACACTTGATGAAGGGAATCATGAAAACATGACAAGGAAAAAAAGAGATGTAAGATGGATTTTGCATAAAAAATATTATCCACTAGAGCAAAGCATTCGTAACATGCAAATTTCGCTGTCTGACAGTGAGAAACAACCGTTTCGTAACAAAGTAAACTTGTATCTTGTTTCCTAATTTGCCCAGATAATGTCTTGATTTAATTTTTCTGGAGTTACCCATCTTGTTCACCAACTGTCGCTTTCATGGACAACTGATATCAATTTAAAAAAAACAATAGGTAAGTGCCTACAACATTTAGGAAACACTATTTCCACAAACAAAACTCACAAAAAAAACAACGTAGATGACGGTTAAGCAAACTCTCTTAAGTCGATGTGTTGACTGACTGACTAACTTGTTAGAATGAACATTCGAGTGGTCGTGGAAACAGGACATCGCATGATTGGCTCACCAACTCGTTAGTTTGAATACACAAGATGTCGTGAATACAAGGCATCACTCCACAGACTCATTAACTTGTTAGGATAATACACAAGATGCCATGAATACAAGGCAGTGATTGATTGATTAACTCACTTCATAGAATGAAGACCCAAGCTGCCATAAATACAGGACATTGATTGATTGATTGACTGAGCTGTTAAAATGAATATACATGCTGTTGTGAAGACCGTGGAATTATTTAAATTGATTTTCAACAGTATTCTTGCTATCAGTAACGTGTACATTTGAAGGAAATACACTTTACATTACATTTGTAAGCGATTTATTTTGTTAAATATATTTTAAACTCTATATGAAAAAAAAAACAATATACTGACAAAATTCTACCTCAGTAAATGCGTCTATTTGTCACATAAATATTGGGTCGATCTTTTCTCCTCTCCGGCAGTAGTCAGTTAAATTTGTTGTGAGTACCGATTACATGCCATTTCCGTGGTCGGTCCTTCTCTTTCTCTGCAGTCAAGCAGATATTAGCTATTTTCTTATCAATTTTACACTCCCTTCAGTGATAATTGATCATGTTTGCTTTGCGCTTCTCGGCTTTGCTAAGATCAAACGCAGGTGAAACCAAGATGGGCCCGGTCAATTTTCGAATAGTGACCGCGTGTCATGTTTACCTAGGAGTGCCCCGCGATAAATTATCGACATGTCGGTACGCACTCGGTGGAAACGAATGACATTATCATTTCCTGTATACCTTGTTACACAGACATTACTTTAGGTGAAAGTAAGATGTTGTATTTGAGAAGCCATTGCCGAGAGAGGATCGGATGTTTTCATTCCATATTTTGGAGACATGACCCTTGCAGTAACGAGCAGAAATTTCCATGTGGAATTAATTTGAATTACTCACAAAAACGCAAGTTTTGAAACGATTGACGGGGGTTTAAAATACAGGAACAACCAAATTCCTGATTGGACCCTGTCCAAATCGTAACACAGTAGACAAGTGCAATATAACCTTACACTTTAGCCAGCTTAGAACACTGTGAAAATCTACCTCGCGCCAAGAAGACAACCAAACCTTGCCATAGTTAAGACTAAAAATCAGCTTTCATTTATCAGACTGGACCCTTGTATGAGCGTCTTGAAGACTTAGAGCCCATGAAAACTCTAATATTTTAACACGGAAAACCGGAATCTGGGGGAACTGAAATACATGTCAAAATGGGAACTTATTGCTAAAGTAACAACACCCCAGACAAAGTGTAAGAGGCATATACAAGTGCCTTTATTTCTCTGAGCCAGCAGTCTCTGAACCTAAAGATTGGTGTAAGTTGTACATATTGAATTCTATATTATTTCATTATTAACATGTGAACTATTACGTATATATTGACATGTAAATATTAATATGTGAAAATTGCTAGTGGATGTCCAAGTCATTTGAGGCTGGCAACCTCAGCATATAGAATGATGATTTCATGAACCACCACTGCCAGGGCTGGTGACTGCTTTATTGCGAGTTTCTTATAAAGAACCAATAGCAGAGGTAATGCCAAGTTCCATATGGAACAGGGAGGGAATGATGAAATAAATGATGTACATACTTGTTTTATTATTAACCTTTTCAACCAGTGTAAATGTAAAACATATTCACTCTAAATGTAATGAAAGTTTCAACCTTTTCAACCAATGTAAATGTAAAACATATTCACTCTAACTGTAATGAAAGTTCACAGTCTTTTCAACCGATGTAAATGTAAACATATTCAAACTATATTGTTAACATTTTCAACTAAAGTTAAATATAAAATTATTCATTTTAAATGTAATTATTCATTGTTTCGCCCACTGGGATTAATATTAATTCTCAGCGAGAGTAAACGTTCTGAGGTAGATGGGATGGTGGAATGAAAAGAGGTGGGCACATAAGTAGGTGTCGGGAAACTCAATACTCAGAGGGTATTTGTTTCTCTTCTTTTGCCATACTAGTTGGTGGTACCAGTTGAGGGTACTATTTCTGGAACAAGTGAGGGTATAAGGGGCCTGAAGTCGACGCTAAACACCATCATCAGACGGGTCTTAAAGATGCGGGACCAGCTTTGCAGTTACTCCCTGATTCTACTTTGAAAGTGCTGCAACTCTTAATTTTGACAAGGGACGCGAGCAATCCAGTCACCTATCTGTGAAGAACCAAAACACTAGCGGGAGCAAAAACCCCAGCAGCTAAATGTATAAATAAAAGCTGCCATGTGAAACTTCTCCTTATATTAATCCCCATTAACATCATATGATGATGACCAATTTTTGTTAAAGAATTATTCAGTTTTTAATAACTGTTAAAACCTAATTGATTATTAAATTTGTTACTTATATCTGTCCAACAGCATTGTTCTTGCTTTTCTGAATACCTTGTGAACACTGCCTGGAGGTAGAAGCATCATTATCCTTCTACCTACAACTCCGCCAAGAGTAATCTTGTGCGAAGGTCGACACCTTTGAAGATCCACATTAGTTACTCTTGAGTTTTGGCCACTGTTGGACATCTACTATTGAGCTAAGGGGAGGCAAACTGTGACACTGTCAAAAGCTGTTAGATTGCATTTATTGTTAGCAGTGATATACACATG
This sequence comes from Oreohelix idahoensis, assembly GCA_024509875.1. Lineage (NCBI taxonomy): Eukaryota > Metazoa > Mollusca > Gastropoda > Stylommatophora > Oreohelicidae > Oreohelix > Oreohelix idahoensis. The sequence continues at coordinate 80,452 of JAMPIV010003072.1, read as the reverse complement.
ATATAACGACAGAAATAATACGCATGTTTATGCATAAAACGTGTAACTGTCACAGTCAATCAAATGAAATCACACAGAATTCAAATAATTCGCATTCCCTGAACAAGAAACTAAAATGGAGAATGATGAAATAAAAATCAGCAGACTCTTCTAACGGCTTCTGGCATTGCAATACATGAAAGATACATTAGCAGGTTGTGAACTTGTCAAAAAACAGGCAGCTCACAACCGATTATGAGAGATAGAGGCAGGAAATCTGATGGAATGGATTAGCTATTGAGTCAGCTTGTATTATGAATGTCATATGGGATCAGATCTAAATTTGGGAAATTTTTGGCAGCACTTACTTCCACTTCACCTTCTTCAATTTTTATTATTCCAAGACTCTATTCCTGAAATCTTAAGCAACATATCGAAATTTTTTAATAAAATCTATGGAATGTAAAAAATGTTACAGTAATCAAAGCGCATACACTCACGCCTCCCCCCATTCACACACACACAAACACAAATGTTTTAGCAGAAAAATATCATGTTTTGGCAAAGAAGAAAGAAAATGCAGAATTCAAAATGAGAGCAGTATTATTTTTAAAGATATCCTTAAAGAAGGCAGTACCATAGCTTATAATGCCGTAGAGGAGCGACATGTTACAGTCTATATTAGATCTCAGCTACATTAGCTCTCAGCTTCATGAAGTGCGGGGGATTGGTTCCCTATCTCTCTGTCTTTGTCTTCTCTAACTCAAGAACAGAGTCAGGTATCCATTTACAACTACGTATTCTGGAACATGACACTACAAAGTTTTGAACCGGGTAACTTTGCTTTAAGACTCAAGTGTTCTAACCAATATCCCACCAGACGCTAAACGATATACTGTCAACACTTAAATAAAAAGCTCCAAAGAGACGTCAAGACACTACACATGCATACAAAGATAGGAACAAACAATAACAGCTTTCATGAGATCATGGAAAAACATGGACTTAGGAAAAGGAACAAAAGTGGAGAACTTCATATCGTCTGGCTATGACATTAATCATGTTTCCAAACAAAAGAAGATACAAAGCAACATGGGTACCGCCTAATTACTCGACAGAAAATCAACTTGATTATATATGCATAAACAAGAAGTTTAGATCTTCATTAGAAGATGTAAAAATATATAATGGAGCAGATGTAGCATTAGATCACCATTTTCTGTTAGCCAATATAGAAATGACAAGATCACTAATGTGGAACTGATGACAAGCAGACAAGTTCCAGTGGAACAAGAGATGAGAAGAAGACGAAAGCGATGGATAGGACACACATATAAATAGCTATACATAGCAGGCCTTGATCTGGAACCCCCAGGGTAAGAGAGGCAGAGGTAGACCAAGAAAACACATGGAGAAGGGAGCTGGAGATACAAGTGACAATGATGAGGGAGACGTGGAAAGAACTTGAGCTGATGGCACGTGACAGGAGGACGGTATGTGTTTGTTGAAGGCAGATGCTCCTTGAGGAGCTAAAGGGAATGATTGATTGAATATAAAGATGAGACTCAGAAACTATACTGCAAAGGATGGCAACAGACAACAGTTTAACGTGAAATATCAAGAAAGACAAGTAAAAATACATGGTTACAATATCTAATTATTCCCAAGTGCTTTAACACCTAGAGACACAGCAAGTACAGAAAACCAGTGCTAACAGATGAAATGAGACATGATGTGAAGAAGTTCTCTGAAACATTAAACGCTAGCATAAAGCATGAACAGCAATAGAAACCATCGGTAACATAAAGGAAAGAAAGAATAAAAAGTCCGATTTAAACAGACAGTAAACTTAAGTTCCAAAGCTAAGGCTCATGAACGCACATGAACTAAACATGGTAGCAAATAAAGGAGTAAAAAACATGCATTTCTAGAGTCAACGGGAAATATACTGACGGCAAGAGAGGCTGAGGAAGCTTCAGCCAAAAATAGAAAGTAATTCGCAAAATTACTACAATATTAGTGCAGTGTTATAGTAATGACAGCCCAGACACTAATTAGACTGGAGCAGGTGTGTATAGACGTCAAGCAGATTAGGAGCACGGGGGCTAAACTTTTCTGACAAACTCTATCCACCAACAGTTCTTTTTTCCTTTTTTTTTTAAACCAAAAAAAAAAAAAAAAAGGAAGGGGGAAGGAACAGACATAAGACTAAACAGAGAGTGAAATGAGTTAGAGAAATTCTAAATTACGAAAGACTACATTCACACACATGGACAATCTCTTGGACCCTACAGGGGACCCAGCTATGAACATAAACTTTAAAACATAAAACGGGAGTACTATTTTTCGTTGGGTAATGTCTAAAAATCTGGAGAGTTCAACGGGAAAACTACACCGAGGATTAGCAATGTAAATAATAAATTGGACGAAGAAAAGTGGAGAACACAAAAGTGTAACAAAGAATTTAATACAGACGTTAAGTAAACATGTTTACAAGACATTTACACTGATAACAAATTTCTGGTAAAATAGCTGGGTTTTTTTTTTCTTCTTCTCTGATATATTCCTTATTGTCTTTTTGCAGTCATTAATTCGAATGTTGAATGTAATGTATATACATATATATATTATTCCTTATTCCATGTAGGCACATGACCAGGCTGACGGATAATGGATACATCTAAACAGTGAATGCCGGTACTCACGGTTGTAAGATAACGATAAGGTGACAGAAAATGTCACAAATAACGGACCAGGGCAATCTTGCCAGTATCAGACTGTGTTTCTGCTGTCTCATCACGTGGTGTGTTTTTAAGTAACGCTGGTGGTTATATTCCAGGGATTATTGCTGCTGGAAAAGTAATAAATACAATATCAGCATAATGTTCTTAAAACTCAGCCTGATTGAATGTAAAAAAATAATAATAATAATAAGCAAACAAATAACGTTTTTATTTTAAAAGTATTGAATATTAAGAAGAATGTCCTAATTACAGACCCTGTTGTTATCTACAGTAACTGTGTCCACGCGCGTGTGAAGTACAAGAATGTTCTATAACGCCACAGTTAGATCACTTTGACATGAAAGCGTTGAGTACCGGTGAAGTACAAGAGTGTTCTATAACGTCACAGGCAGATCACTTGGACATGAAAGCGTTGAGTACCGGTGAAGTAAAAGAATGTTCTATAACGCCACAGTTAGATCACTTTGACATGAAAGTGTTTAGTACCGGTGAAGTACAAGAAAGTTATATAACGTCACAGGCAGATCAATTTGACATGAAAGCGTTGAGTACCGGTGAAGTACAAGAATGTTCTATAACGTCACACTTGAATCACTTTGACATGACAGTGTTCAGTACCGGTGAAGTACAAGAGTGTTCTATAACGTCACAGGCAGATCACCTTGACATGAAAATATCTTAAAAAACACGAATATCAGAATCAACTAAATTAGAAGAATTGTAGCCTGAGAAACGTATATTCATCGTCATCATCATCATCAAAACCATCATCATCATCAAAACCATCATCATCCTCCTTGAAAATCATGATCATAATTATTTTCCTTGTCGCTCCCTATAGTCACCACTGCAGCTCTTCCCTTTTTTGCAGGAAGCCTGTAAAAATCATTCTCATGCTTTTGCAGCAGTGATTTCTGTGACAATCTGTTTCACATGATGATGTTGCCAGCCTCATGCATAACCTCATATTAATGGCCTAGTACGACATGCCTGAAGGGACATTAGTCCTATTCTTTCTTTATCACATAAGAGACCCCCGACCCCCGGGAACTAAACAGAGAAAACGTATATTACTAAGAACATATAAACAATACATTCTGGAAATGTCATCCTTCCAATCTTACAACACAGAACTAAAAAGGGGGGGGGGGGGGGGGGGCAGAGTGAACCAATATAGGTAGTGTACATCTTACTAGGACAAAGAACACAGAAATAGCTTACGTTACGACAACGTGGTCTTTGTCATGGGCTTACAAACAAAAACAGAAGAGAAATGAAAGAGAGAACTAATCTAAATGCGTAGAAAATAAAACAAAAGATTTACATGGAACAAAGGTGAGGAAAGTAACTGCATACATTAATTAACCTTGTCCCATGTAATTCCCGGGGGTCTCTGAAGAACCTTGAATGATAAAAAACCTTGAAAAAACTAGGTATGAACAAACATAAATTTGCAAACTTGTTGTGAACGTGTGACAATGTAGACTACCTGTCTTGTTCAGGAGGTCCAAGAATGCACATAAATCGACACCAAAGTAACTACAGATGAAGAATAGATGGCGCGGCAGGTTAAGTAAATCAGAACATGCAACTACAATGCTGCACTTTCACTTTCTGGAAATCAAGAAAATGTATTCTCGAAACCTGTCTCAAAACTGTTTGTGCGCTCTCATATCCACTCCGGCAGCATTGCATTACCTTTACTGTCCGGACGAAATATTGATATTTTTCTCTCTCCCTTGCCCTAACTTTGCTCATTTCTGTCAACACAGAAAACTCATCCGTAGGTCAATGTTTACATAACTTTCACACTTCAATTCACTTCAATTTGACGGTCCATCCCTGAGGGATTAATTAAGTCACACAAATAAACGCGACGATTCTACATGGACTCCCGGTGAAAGGCTATCGTAGATGTCTGTACAAGATTGGAGTCATCACTTTCAATTCACCAGAACAATAGACACGCAATATTGGAGGTACGAATATGTCTAGACAGACGGTCGAATTCCGCCGTCATAGTATGATAACGACGTCTGAATTACGTGGGATAAGAAAGTTAGATAATCCACAATTTGGGAAGACATTTTGAAGTGTGATAGATGTAACTTTACCAAATAATAATCGGATGTTTACAGCGCAATGTTAGAAAGTACTGATTTGAAATTTTGCATTAGATGAGTGTGACGTACGTCTAGTTTGACAAGTGAATTTTCCCTGATATGATGGATGATTTAAAGGGACCCTTGGCGTTTCAAAACATTAGAACCCCTGAACATTTGTTGTAACTTTTCGTTTGCCAGAACTCATTCCACCGGGACTCATGTAGGATACAGCGACGAGATCAAAGAGACAGACCGAGGGATCTTAGGGGAGACTATCGGCGCTATCAAAGACAGTAGTTTTCCCTGATACGAGACGCAGTTGCTTGCCGCTATTTCGCGTCTCGGTGTCAATCGAGGAACCGAGCGAACGGGGGAAAGCGAAACGGGCAGCAGCGAGCGGATACGAAGACCAGGGGGCGGCTTCATCTCTTGATTTGGCGGTCAGATCCCCAAAAGTTCGTGAGATCAAATAAGTTGTCAAGTTTATCATGTCCCACTAAACTTACATTTCATTTTAGCTAAATAGACCATGTAGAACTAGACACGTTATCACTCGCTGGCCAGACCTTTACAGAAGCACTAGCTTTATTGAAATCTTGTTATAGATTTTCCCCTGGATTTTATATATATTTGCAGTGTTTTCTATTCTGCGCAAAGCGGTAATATATATTGTGTAAAGTGATCAGTGGTCTAGTTCAGTCATTCTATTTCAATGGATTTTGTGTTAATTTAAATCTATTAAATTAAACCATCTCAAGAGTTCCAGTTTTAAATATAATGATCTATCTATTATATTATTTCAAAAGATAATAGATGCTTAAATTAACTTTTAAAGTCGCGAAGGAATTTATAATTAATAAATTCAGTTAAGTCCTAGTTTTATAGATGTGGGTTTTTAACCACTAGAATTCGCGCAGTGTTTATTAAATACATAATTAAATACTCGAGTGTATTATAGGCTTAACGGGAAATTCATCGCGCTTTAGAAGGTTATTTGTTTTCGGTATATTACATGTCTTTTTTTTCTTTCATACAGAGTGATCGTAACCTGTGCGATCCCAGCATTAAGAAAGCAATAAAGAAATCAATCTAAGCAAAGCAAAGCATAAACAGTGTGTAGAGTTCCCCTGACGCAGAACTTGTTGAGACTGTAAATTTTTAATCTTTGAGGCGATTCTATGTTTGGAATTCCGCTATCTAACTTATAGCAAAGAAAGCACACCCAAAGACAAATTTAACGCACCATCAAACAACTTAAGTCGTAACGGGAAGAAGAACACTGACCCGAGCTTTGTTAGTTTACTGACACAGAGAGATAATTCATAATTTCCTGAACAGTGATGTGACTAGTTTTCTCACTGGACTTAAACCATACCTCACGGATAAAGTGTACCAGCACGCGTAAGAATTTTATTATCCGCGACATAGTCAAATAGACCACACCATCCTCACCCCGGTATCAGAGACCGTGCCCTCCCATAGAAACTGTTATTAAGGAAAGAGACACAACTACAGATTCATTTTCCAGCGATTACGGGACCCTTTGTTGTGCTGACCGCCTACCCGATAATCTGGGGCTAGAACTTGAACAAACACTCATACATTTAGTTGAGGTGTAACTGCTGTTGTGTTATTCTATGGAGTGCAAGATTTTTTCACAATCGGTAAGTGAGAGCAAGATGAGTGAAGGCCTTTGCTAGCGCGTGTATGAATGACAGGAAATTAATTCTTTTGTGTGACCATTTTGTTAACTTGCTTACCTGGTAACATATATCTTTTCTGTATACCCTACATTGTTCCTTTAAGTGGGATAGTTGATAATTTGTTAACTCTGTTTAAAACCACCTCCTTTCCATTTGCTTAGTAAAGGGAAGAACAGCTGGGAAGAACAGGTTTTTTTTTTTCTATCACTTATACCTAACTTGGTAACACCTCTTTCAGAGTAATTAACTTTACTGTTAGGTTAACGTACCCGTGTTCCTGATATTATCTATCTCTGGACTGGGTTTGTCTTTGTCTAATGAGCGGGAAGGGCTTAGTCGATACCAATCTTCTTCACCCCCTCCCAAACTTGTTATTTGCATTTTGTGTACTTATGATAATTTATGTAATATCTGATATTTTTAGTGATTGATGTTTAAAGTGAATAAAATCACCTAAACTCATTTAGTTCTGTGTGTTGGATATACCCAAAGCCCAACTTTTCCCCTATTCGTTTAATATAGTTTGTATCAACGTCGTGTGTGTTTTTGAAAACACCGAATCGGTGTGCGCGCAGATGCGAGTCTGGAAAACTGGCAAATAATTGTTTGACCAGGAGAGTGAAAGAGAAGATTGAGAGACACGATTTGTCGTAAATAAGTCTGTCTTTACTCTCCTCCAGCACGCTGTGAAGTAACTATTAAAACCCCCAAGAGCCAGTATACTGTACTCTCCGTCAGCAAAAAGATTACGATTCACTGAAGGCTCAGATGTTGAAGATTAGCATTGTTTTAGCAATAAAGTATTTTTTATTTTACAATACACTGTTTTTAAGACCTAGCGCTATTGCGCACTTAAAAGACATAATGTAAACATGATTTTAGGCTTTTATATGCACTAGGAAGCCAAAAACATGGGTATGACCCGCTTTATTGCGATATTCGCTTTATTGCGGCGGTCTGGAACCGAACCCCCAATATCTCCGAGGTATACTGATAAGGGTGGATTTGAGCTGAAGTGGTAACTTGCCACCCTTATCGACACCTGGTATTAAAGTGCAAGATGTAGGTGTCTTCTCTGATTTAAGATGTTGCTGTGTATGTGGTAGTGGAACAGTTCACAGGGTTATCACACAGGCAACATGACGTGTAGAGTCATAGAAAGGGTAACTTCGTTGTATAAGTTTCTTCCATTTATTGCACGCCACAAAACAGTCATGATACTTATGACATCAACATAGTTAACGAGTTCAGCAAGATGATATGGCACATTGAAAACAATTTCTGTAGTCAGCAATGACAGCTGTTGTATATATGCGTCATAAGACATCACAGTTCAATAGATTCAGAAATTCATAAATCATAGAGTTCTAGTTCTTGAAGCTGTGTAAATAATAATAATTTCTGCAACAGTGTCAACTGCAGGTTATCACTGTTCATAGACAATAATAATAATAATATTCCCTTCCTGATGCTAGCAGATCAGATGTATACAATCAGTCCGTTTACTGTCTGCACGTGAATAGCATACATGGGCTACAGGTCAGCTCGACCTTTATAATGTTCCTAAGTCTAACCATCTGACTTGGACGTGATCTCTGATATAACGAATCCTGGAACACAGACAATAGTCTTGTTGGTCTAGAGCGACCCATATATATTTAACTAGTTCAGGTATAAAGATACCGGTGACTTAATCCTAGTCAAAGTACCTCTCCATTTTGAATCACACAGGCGAGCAAATAGGCGACAAAATGACGAACCTCTAGATGTTAGCATAAAGTTCGATACAAGAGGAATTACCTTATTTCGGAAAATCAACCATGAACATATGCCTCCAGGCAGGCGTGAATAATACTGGGAAATAGTCTAGTTAGCTAACTAACTCACAAAGACACTGTCTTTCCCTCAGAAAATCACAAGACGCAGGTCGCGTCTGCGCGCGACTTAGACCATTTTCATCATCTGCCCCGGCTGGCCGGTACACACCCAACGAAAACCCAGGTTTTTGACATTGCGCTGAACGACAATCTCTGGAGTCGCCCGTTCACAATAAGGCGTGATTCTGAAGAACATTCGAGATAAAAGTCCCTATATAGAATCGCGCCTTTTAAATGGTCTTAGAAAAAAGAGCGTTAAGAAAGGTTTCAGACATCTACCATAGTTGACTGATACTACCAAATAAGGAGATATGGTCACGCTTCGTTCAAGAAATTATAGACCGAACGTGTCTCTATACAAGAGAAGGTAAACTCCTAAAAAATAGCAGTATCAATATTTCGGGTTCTGTCCCTTTGACCGTAAATATATATAATACACACTTCAGTCAAAAAATGATCATACATACGAAAAATGATCATACAAACGAAAAATAATAATGATCCGTGCGTAACACTTACCCTGTTGTATTTTGTTGGGGACAGGTTCTAAAATATGTCTTCATCATCATCATCAGTTGTCCTTTAGCTCGCAAAGAAGTTTAGACCTTACGAAGACTAAGGTCACCTCCTGTCCTGACAAAACTGCGTTATTTCTATTTCAGTGGGAGATTAATACAATAACTGGATTGGACATTGTGAGTTGAATATTTTGATTTGTGTATAGGAGAGACTGGTGTTAATCACTATGTATTTCAAATGCAATGAAAAGTTCATTACTGACCTTTTTTGTAATTCTCAAGCATTGATATCGATGTCTGTAATCCAATTACACTGACTACAGTAATGCACTAAGATGTTGATTCTACAATTATGTAGGGGCGTTCTTCATGTGTAAATCATGTTTTCGTTGTATGTGATATATTCTCATATCTTTGTAGACTTTTCCCTGTAGTTTAGCCATACTTTGTCAGAGACCCAATAAACTGTAGTATGTTAAGGTGTGAGTCTGTGGCTATGCATCGTCGGAGGAACGTTTTCGGTGTATTTGTAGAGGAATGTTACTAAGGACTGTGATATTATCGTTACTCTGTATTTCTTTTCTTCCTGTAAATTTTTTCATCCAATCGTTTTGCGAATATTATTTTCATGATAATTTCTGCAAACTTTTAACCTGTTTTCCTTTCTCTAAAACTGAGAATCGCACCTGGGTGGTATTGCGACATGTCAGTCGCGCTGGTCGGACGAATAGGCGTGAATTTACAGCAAAATTCGCTAGACATTCGTCATCAGAGGTCTCTTGGCCTGGGGCGTGAAAAATCACACCGAGGGAAACATGGAAATTAGACAGAGAGTCTGCAATTTCAGTAAAACGCATGAGTTTTTTCGTCAGGAAAAACCCCGGCTTAGCGTGAACATCCAACACCGCACATAGTACACTCTGCAAGCCGTGGTCGGGAAGATTATTGTCCACTCCATTCAAGCCCCATCCGGCCACTGATGGCTGTTAACGTCCCGCGATAAGCAGCGACGAAGGTGTTATCCGGACAGGGGAGACATTTCCGCTTGGCGAAATAAGATTAGGATCCAGTTGTCCGAATTTTAAAGATAATTGGCCAAGTTTGAAACTTTAATTTCATTCTCGCTCAAAGACGCACAGTAGAATAGGTTTGCTCGTCAAACAGAATAGCTGTTAGCGAAGATCTCCGTTTGTTTCGGCAATTTGTCGAACTTCTAGACTTCCAGAAATATTTTCAGCATTTTTATTCTTAAGTTGTGCGACTACCTGTAATTCCTGTGTTTGCGGTAAATTAAAAAATATGATAAGATAAAATAGTATTTTGTTAGTGGTTAAATTGATTTAATCGCTTTAATTCATTTTAATCTATTTCTTTAGCGCAGAAGAGAAATAAAGTGGTAGGCTATTATATTTTCTAGGGAAGCATTCAGTGTAAAGCAGAATAAAATTAAAATTTCTAGCTTATAACGGCAATTGTAGCTATTTATAAATTTAATTTAACTGCTAATACTCAGTCGAGTGTATTTTTCTAAACTAACGTATAAACTCTAGAAATCGAGCCTCATGAATTGTGACGGAATACGCACGGTGTTCCTAAATTCATGAGAATTGACTGGATTTTTAAAATATAACTTACGTCACGGGAAGTTTAAATGATAAGCAAAGCTCTCTGCTTGCAAGTTTAAATGTAAGTTTTAACCAGTACAGATTCTGTTTATTATATTATATGTGTTATTTTTCCTCCACACAGTGAAGGTTTTGGGGTGACCCTAACTTTACCAGCACCTAGTAGTAGTTTCCATACTTGTGAAGAAATAGACAGTCCTTATTTTGAACCACGTGGGTTTCTTAAGTACCACTGGTCTAAACAGTGCATATGCAACCCGAGTTAGCCAAAAATACTATATCCCAATAACGGGTTTTCAAAGACTGTAATGATAAATACTGGACCTTGGAGCCCAGATCTTTTACATTTCTTCTAGAAACTCTACGTAATTTTTCTGCATGGATGGCGCGAAATACCTTCAAGTATTTAACTAAACATTTCCCGAACTATAATATAGTATATATATATTTTTGTGGACAAATCTGTGGTGTGACTAAAGTGAATCCTATACTGAGGGAAGGCACCGACCTGACATTCATCATTTTTAGAAACCTACGCTATTGACACTGTGCTCTGCTAACTCCCGCGCCTGGAATAATTGTTAGGTGACTTAATCAGACATTTGAACAAATTTGCATACCCAAGTAGTCGTTCCCGGAGACTCCAAGTTAAATACGTCTTTTGGAACTGGGGACTTCTTGGCAGAAGACTGCATGTTTTGAGTCTGTGTGAAAATCTAAAATCAATGTGTTCCAAGAGGCAGCGAGCAAAGGTCTCTGAGTACCTTGTAATGAATAGGCCCATGGCGAATGAATGAGTGTACGCTATGGTTTGAGTGAATATTTTCACTATTAATATCTCTTGACAAAACACACCTGTTTGCATGTCCAAAAAGATTCTATTTTCAATCTGCATAAGTTGTTGCTAAGGCTAGAGTTCGTGTGTTTTTGTCTTAGGTTAAATCAGATTTTGTTCATACTCTGTGCATCTAATTACGAGATGAAACAAAGCCAGCTCTTAGACTCAAACCCTATGTATCTGTGTTTCGGGCGCCATCATCTGTTCTCTTAACGGGGCCGGGCTAAACCTAGAGTTAACACTATAACGGGGCTATCATCCTTGCAACATTTTCCTTGATTTTTTATGACTATGTGTATATGTATTTTCCTTGATGTACTTTCTTTGATGTTGTGAGCCGATTTTTCCTGATAATAAAATCGCTCTTGAACTTAATAAGAGTGTTTAGGTCAGCTCGTTTCTAGATATTATATAAAAATATCATTGTTATAGTTTTCCCACGTCTGTGTGTTTACCCGTCGTCACGTGTATGTGCGTGCCTGTGAGTGATAGAAATATACGTAATATGTATATTGGTGTAGTCTGTCTGACGCTGTAACAACTGTTGTAGAAGATAGGTGAGAGAGAGAAGAATTCTTTTCGCTTTCAGAGACAGCCACTATATCAAAATCTATCATCTCACGTGTGTGGAAATTCTATTACCTTTCACTAACTCTCACTGAGTCTATCACCTATTCAAACCTATTCAGAAGGGACCAAACCTAGTCTTAATTCTCCTATCGAAAATCTACGACAGTCTGTGATTTTAATTATGATATACTGGATGTGACGCGATCATGTTCCGCGTAATGTGCATTTACAAGGCCTTTATATATTGTTGTTTACCAGCGCGTTGTGTTCTGCCCCGCGCTTGGAAGTGGATGGATTAAGAGGCGCATCGTTTTCCTGTGCCAGGAGAAGGTCTATGGTAAGACCAGTATATGTTATTGTTTGAAGGCGCGCTGTTTGCTTTCCCGCGCCAAGAGGAGATCTACGTTATACGACCCTGGCTGTTCCAGTGTTTGGAAGCCTTACAAAAGCTTTGATAGAAAGCCTGTGTGTAGCGACACTAATCGCGTTGTGGTTTTCCCACGCTGTGAAGTTCTAGAGGAACTTGGATGTCTGGTGATCAGACCATAGAGATATTTGTGCGAGGAGTGAATGCCGCACTTAATAGAATGCAGTGGCTGCCAGTACGTTAGAATGACTGTACCACATATTGTATTGATGCAAGTATTTTGCTCTATTGTTACTGATATTCCACGACTATGCTGTGAAGATTATATGTATGGAACTGTGACCCAGACTTCTGTCAAGTTATTTATTTGCCTACGTTCTTCCTGAGTGTCCGTCCAATTTATACACCAAATATTAGACAGGATTATGCTTCACGAAATCTAGCTCATTATACTGGGGAACAGGTTTCGTAACACTAGGTATCACAGAGAACCAAACGCAGAAGTAACCCCAGACTCCGAATGGAGCAGGGAGTGAGTGATGATTACATCAACATGTTATAGTTGTGTATTATCATTTGTTAAATGGATGTAAACTTTATACGTTGCTTCAGGCACAAACCATTTTCCCCTGTCAAGCCACACATTTTCATTAGATTAACTGAAATAATGGGGATTTTTCATCACATCCCCTGAGTTAGATAATATACGCTCAGGAGGAGTAAAAATTCTGAGAAAAGGAATCAGTTCATGGACAGCGGGGGATAAGCGCCTGATTTATATCAGGCAAACAAATATTTAGAAGCAGAATTTGTTCTTTTATTGCCTCTAAAAGTTAGTGGTACGGATCGGAGAGGCTAGTTGCGGTACTACTTTACGAATGATACCAGTAGTCCTACTAGTCTGTGTTTCTAAGCCTGAGATCGACACTTGAAGATCCTTCCCTGGACCAGGAGCGGTAACTTCTAGACATCTAGAAACGTGCCCTCAACACAGAGACGAATTGACGGAACTAGCAGCGCCAGCAATTCAGGAATTTGGAAAGATAAGTCATAGTTCTAGCAGGCCAGAACAACAGACTTTATTTCTAAAACTGATAGCCAGTCAATGATGATAACTATCTGTAAGAATTACTAGTTTATATTTAATTACATTTGTTCCAAAAGCGATTGATCATTTTATTTTGTATATGTTGATTTTGATAAATCCCTAATCGAGTTAATGATTGCAGAGCGTAATGCACATATGTGATTCCTGATTTTAATATATATATAGTTCTATCTACACCTGAAGAGCCACTAACAATAATAATAACAATAGTAACAATATTAATAATCAGAGGAATTTCGCTGAATTAAATCAACTGGGGGCTTAACGAGCAAACGAATTATAAGATAACCCAATCCTTCACAAAAGTTGACGGCAGATACTAGAGTTCACATTGCTAAGAAACATTCAGCATTGTTCTCGCTTTTCTGAATATCTTGTGAATAGTCTCTTGAGGTAGAAGCATCATTTCATAGCCTACTCCGCCAAGAGTAAACCTGTGTGGTTAAGATAACTTTGAAGACACCAAATAGTTACCAACTCCGCCAAGAGTAATCTTTTCTTGTGTGAAGATAGACCCTTTGAAGACTGTTTGTGGCCAACAACTATGCGGAGCTAAGGGGAGGCAATCCGTGACAAAGCCATACTAAGAAGATTTTTTAGCACAGCTCTATGTGTATACAGCATTGTCATGGAGGCATATCTGTAGTTCTCCAATACCCACCAGCTAAGCACAATGCTATAGTACACAGATGTGGAAATGAACCTCTGTCTTTGAGGCTAGTTACACCGTCATTGACTCTTCAAATCATCCACACACTTTCAGTGATTCCCATGTGGTGTAAAATGTCGAGAGCCCAGCATTGCGCACTAAGCATGGAGGAGTCACGTGAGCTCCAGATGTAACTCTGGCTTTGACCTGGTTGGCTGTATGCAGGAGAATCTCACTATGGACCCATGATAGGCAGAGGGAGCTGAGAAGTGGCTCTATGTAGAGCGTGACGATTCATTGGGAGAGCCCAGAACCAGAGCACAGTATTTTAGCTCTGCATATTTAGAGAGCCACCTTGAATGGCGGGGAATGCACAGTATGCCAGGATGCACTTCTTCCTCCTGGCTTGGGACCAGATGTGATGATCCTTAAAGTGCAATCCAAGTTGGAGAAACTGGAGATCATGACTTCAACTCAACACATGTCGAAATGGCAGAAAAGCAGCTGCAAAAGCCTAGATCTACAGTGTAGATAATACCAATGACTCTTCAACTTGGTAATGGCTGCTAAAGAGCAAGAAGCTCAGCAGCCCTAGTTAAACAACAACAACAGCATTGTTACTTAAAGCAGCTTGTTGGAAAATCTCCTTCGTCATGTGACAAAGCACGACTTCTTTCAGGCCAGATATATCCAGAGTAATTAAAATGTCAATTCCTATTTTTAAAGTTGATATTCTCACTTGATTTAATAAATGTCAAAATAGGCAGCAATAACTGACATTTGACAAATACATTTTATTTTTTATATCCCAGAAATAGAATAAAATAAAATTTAAAATGGCGAATAAACTGACGCTACATGGACAAGAAAAATGTGGATAAGTGAAATGGGTTCATTTTCGATACAAGACAACAGGAGGCTGAGACGCTTGGGAGTCATGACCCAAGTGGGCCCGCCCCCCTTAGAGTGTAAAGGAGTAAATCGGGCCGAAACACTTGTCGGACGGGGGGACACTTCTGATGATCAGATTGCTTCCTGTTGTATCGCTCTGTAAAGAGTTTCCTATCATCATACCATTTCATGTGCTGAGGATCGCTTCATGGTGCGAATAAACTTGGATGCTTCAACTTTTGTCGGAGTTGGTGCGCTATGAGACACCCTCTACTAACGTACATAAATCAAATGGGACGCATGAATGTGATGACGTATGAGTGGTCTCTAAGGGAAGTCTGCGTTTCGCCGTTGAGCGAACAACAAATGTTCTTATCAAGTGTGGCTCAGCCACTTACGCAAGTGTGGAAGATCCATTTGTTAAAATGTCCTGAGGATCGAGGTGCGAAAAAACTTGGATGCTTCAACTTTTGTCGGAGGTGCGCTATGAGACTATCTACTAACGTACGTAATCAAAGTGGACGCCTGAATGTTGATGGACCGTGTGAGTGGTCCCTCTAAGAAGCTGCGTTACGCCGTTGAGCAACAACAAATGTTCTATCATGTGTGGCTCAGCCACTTACGCAAGGTGTGGAATAACCATTTGTAGTATGTCCTAGGATTTTCTAATGCCAACTTTTCGAAAATATAAGAAGAAATAGATTATTCAAAGTGTAGCGCGTTTTAGCCAATCGATGATCTTATGCGTTTATAAAGTGTGCATTATGGCACTGAATTAAGGGTTCAGATAACCCCAGAGTTATATTAAAGCAGACATAAAATATTGTACGTGCTTTAGCACGGAATCATGGCCGAAATCGCCTGATAATGATTGTATGTTGGAAAATTGCTATCATTGAGAAGAATTATAAAGAATTATGTGTAGATTAATGTGGAACTATGGCCGAGAGAGTGCCTGATGAGAATTATATTATGTGAGGAATCTACTGTCATATATTGAAACCTCAAATGGAATATACGTAAATGAAGTTTGTGTTATTATCAAAATGGAAGTATTCGTTAATAAATTACAAGTCGTCAATGCCAGGCTTATGAGGTCATTCATTTTAAGGGCTTGCGTTCATGAGTTCCAATTATGTTGCTTCTTTTAACATTTCCATATCAAAAGTTATTATAATGTACCTAGACACTTGAAGAAGAATGCAAGCCAAAACCCGTTAACATATGGGACCCGCAGATTTGTGACAAATGTAATGAAATAACAGTTAACTGCCTTTATTTTGAGGATTGATTCATGTCAGTTAGTTAGACAGGAGTGAAGACATAACAATTTTAAAATAGAAAGTGACTTTTCAGTTACTCTGTAGACAGGCTTTAGCTAAACTTGGACCAATAATATCAATCAATCCATAGCTCTCCAGGGAGCATAGATCTTCAACATACACATGCCGATTTCTCATGTCACGTGCCATCCGCTCAAGTTGTTTCCATGTTTTCTTCATTATTTTCACTTCTGTATCTAATTCTTTTCTCCGTGTGTTTTTAGTCCGTTTCTGCCTCTCTTTCCCTGGGGATTCCAGAACAAGGACTGCCTTGTAATGCTATCAACAGGTTTCCTCAATGTTTGTACTACCCATCGCCAGCGTCTTCTTCTCATCTCTTGTTCTACTGGCACTTGTCTGGTTCTTGTCATCAGTTCCACATTGGTGACCTTGGACCATAACCATATCTGCTAACACAAGAATTACCTAGTTTATAATTTAATTTCCTCCATAACCTTTTTTGTTTGAGTGAAAAGCGTGTTATTGGATCCATTATTATTTTATAGTACAAACACGATTCTACACATGCACCCCATTGAATAGTTGTTGTTCAATGTTCATAAATCTTACCTAAAACGAGTTAATACAACGGATACTAACTAGAGTTGTCCAAGGATGCACCACTTGCCTAGACATTATTCTACCCCATTGCAATCATAAAGAGCAGACTTGGAAAAATTGCAAAAAATGACGTAAATATGTGATAAATTTCGTTCAATGTGATTTTTAATTTTTTACATAATTAATCCTGTATATATATTTCCGGTTCTTTGGCTTCATCAACAAAGACATCCAATTCAATTTTTGAAGCCATCTAACAATATTTCTTCGCATTTAGACAATATAACCTATGGTAACACATATTAATAATCAGATGTGAATTTCGCTGAATTAAAATCAAACTGGGGGCTTAAGCATCGAGTCATAATCAAAACAATGCGCCACAGAGACTATTAAATGATAACCCAATCCTGAAACGGGAGATAAGTTTTCTGCCGTTTACCTCATTCAAAAGGGGCAGTTGACGGCAAAAGATTGGTAGAGATGGGCGCTACTGCATTGCTAAATGTTTGAACATTTAGGACAGGAATAACTTTGAAGCGTTGATTCTAGAGATCGTACTTTTCTGTTATAAATTAAGTTTTTTCATCTTGTGGGTATAGCATGTATCTTGTCAGGTAGAAGCCGAAAAAATCATTATCCTTCTACCTAACGCCCGCTACGTTTGATGAACGTCCCATTGCCGCATATTGCCGCAATAGTAATACCATCCGCCTCCAAGAGTCAAATAGCCTCAAAACCGACTACTGCTGAAAAACATTCATGGACGTCTGTGATTTGTAAGAAGAAAAGAATTTCACAGACATATTAGGGTTGCACTTTAAATAAATTCAAAGTAATATGTTTGATCCGATCTGACGGCCACTGTTTTATCTGATGACAACAATTGCGGTCGTCACTTACAAATTAAGGTTTAGGTGATCCTTTCTGACTCTTAAAAACGCATGAATCAAGTAAATTTGTAGGCCAGAGATTCGGTCCCCACTTAAAAAACAGACTAAAGTACATTTTAGTCATATTATTTTGTACTATTACAACGTATAACATTTGGATCTTCTTACGAGTAGATCTATTAAAGGTTACCAAAGTCATACAACGATCAAACTGCAACTAAATGGAAGTGAGCTTCCAATCGAGGAAACCCCAACATACCTGGGAGTCAAGTTGAATAAGAGACTCACCTGGAAGCCGCACATAAAAGCAGTAGAACAGAGAGCAACAAGAAAGCTCTCTATTATGAAGAAACTGGCTGGCACAAGTTGGGGGGCAAATACCAGCATACTTAAGAAAGTCTATACAGGCACAGCCAGGCCTGTACTTGAATATGGCATGTCAGCCTGGGCCACGGCATCTAAAACAAACACAGAACGTCTAGGGAAAGTACAAAATTCAGGCCTTAGATTAATCACCGAAGGGGTGAAGACTTCTCCAATCCAGGCAATGGAGAGCTAGAGATACACCAACATTCGCTCTCTTGATGACGTGAGGAAAAGGTATTCACTCACAGTGAGAAACTTCTACGAATGCCAAGTCATCCAATGCATGCCAAACTCCATAGTTTGACAAAGAACAGGCTGAAAAGAACCAGCTTCTTAAACATCTCCAAACATCTGCATCGATGCAATGAAGACCTCCTCCCAAACCGATCTACTGAGATTGAAATGTTAATTGATTACGAGGAGCCAGACGACTGCCATGAAAATGTATCTATCATCACAGAAGTCCCTGAAATAAAAAAGAAAGGCCACCAGACCCCTCAACAACTAAAAACTTTGGCTCAAGAAATGATTGAAGAAAAGTACAACCCGAAGGAGTGGACACACGCATACACAGATGAATCCGCTGAGGGGGCAGTAAAGAACGGTGGAGGGGGCATTTTTATAAGATTCCTAAATGGAAAGATCATCCGAAAGGCCTTCCCGACTGGAAAGATCTCCTTGAATTTCAGAACAGAAGCTATGGCACTACTGCAAGCTCTGAAAATCCTCACCAGATCCGAACGGCAGCCACCAGCTAAGATAGTAATCTTCACTGACTGCAGATCATTACTGCAATCAATACAGAACACCAGAAATGATAACATGATGAATGAGATCAGATCTGAGCTTAACATCATCCAAAGGTCATCAACCATTGCCCTTCAGTGGTTACCTTCCCATTGTAGAATTGCTGGTAATGAGAGAGCAGATGCTCTATCAAGAAGTGGCAGTAAAATGGAACAATACAGCCACCCATTGCCCTATCGGGAAGCAAACACCATCATCCACAACAAGTACAAAAATCAGTGGAAGGAGGAAGGGGATATATACAGCAGAGATGACCCAATCCACCATCTAAACAGATACCAACAGACCATCATTTTCCGCCGGAGAACTGGCCACTGCAGATTATTTGGCCATCTCTATCGTCTCAGGATAAAGTTAGTTGCTTATCCTTTACAGGACGTGGCAATCAACCCCAGCTTTTATTGGCTGTTTGTGATTTTTCTAGGCAATTTTTTTCATTCAGTAGTTTGCCATTGCTTTCTGAACGGTACGACGCTTATACCATTGTTAAAAATCCACACAAAGCGATCTGCTACCAAACCGCCTGCAGCAGGTTTCGAACCTGGTATAACTGGATTATGAAACTGCGTTCATATCCATTAGGCCACAGACGTCTCAGGATATCCCACACAAATGAATGCCCATGTGGAACTGGAATCCAGACCCCAGAACACATTCTCCAGAACTGCCCAACCCATGATGAACCGCGACGTGCGACCTGGCCAATGGGTGCTGAGCTCCAGCAGAAGCTATGGGGCTGCCGCGCCGACCTGGTAAAGACTGTGTACTTCGTCCTGGTGACAGGCCTGCAGATTTAGCATGACTACAAATTCGGATGCAATGCAGTCATGGGAAACTGGTGCTATTTGATACCGCCTGGGTGAGATGTGCTGAGTCGGTCAGAGAGATCTGACCCGGTCTTTGTAATTTTTTTCCTTTGTTGTGTGTAAAATTGGTGCAGTAGGCAGTGTGTTGACACATGGCAAAAACTTTGGTTTCAGAGTTTCTGGTCTGGCACTGCTGTCGTGAAACATTCTAAATCCACATATATAAATTAAAAGGAAAATGTAAAGCCTAACACATACATTCAATAAAAGGGAAAGAAGAATGGTAAAGAACAGTGCTGTCACAATGACTGTACTCGAGATCCCCCTTTTTTCTACTTTGTCTGAAAATTGTAACGCTTTCACGTTTGATAGTAAAGCCTATAGCAGCATACACGCCTTTCTAACAATAAAACGTGTACTGTATTTCTTAGAAAAACTTGAGATACGCAAGCTGATTAATGACCTAGATTAATACTAGCATTAATTTCATTTTATACACTGTGTAATGAAAAGACAGATGAACTTAGGGTAGAGAGAGGGAGAGGGCTGAACGGAGGAACGTATGCAACACTAACACGCGTCTCGCGATATAAAATTAATGCCACCCCCAAGCGTAAGGCATGAAGCACTAACTTTTTTCAAATAGACAGTGATAAAAAACACTACCAATACGAGGGTTAGGTTTAAAAACCTGTTTAATGCTTATTAGTAAACATGACATTATACTGTGTTATGTCTGAAAGCCTGACAGTACCGAGACACCACATCGTATCGAAGTGAACGGGAGGTAGAAGAAAATGCATATTTTGAACGCAGCCACTTAGCCACATTAAATTTATATATTTGGGTTCCTTAGGACTTGCTGACAAAGAATATGTTAAGTGTTACGCAAATAGTCTAGGAATTAACAAATTATAGCCAAAAAAAATAGTGACGGTGTCTGACAGCACCAAATCATAATCGCACAGTGGCATGTTTTGAAACCACCATTTTACGGGAAATAGGCCAACATGTTAAATCCGATTTGATTGGCGGGAAGTATATGTAAGACGAAACACGATTAGTCGGACTGCAAATACTAATTTTGGTTGTTAGGGGAAACGTAGGAAGGGTAAATTTTTTTAAAAGCTTGTGTAAACATGGTCCTATTGGCTAGACCCGCTGATATAGTCAATTAGGAGCGTCTGTTCAGTGCCACATTTTAGAATAAACTTACTAAGAAACAGTGCGTTGAGATCCAGCTCATATTTTTCTAAATAAAAGCCTGGGACAGAGGCAGATCGGAATTTGTGCCATAATTCATCGCCAGTCAACGTATTTGTTTATTATTTCCATGAATTGTGGTAAGATTGACATATTTGATATCTTTTTGATGAAAATTGAATGTGAATTGATAATATATGTCTGTATATGTGTGTGGTTTAGTAGCAAACATGAGGCAAAGCCTAGATATTGCTCCAACCTGAACAAAACTTGTCGGAGAGAAGTATATCTGCATGGGATCGCCAAATAGTACACTGACACCTATCTTATTGACTAGAAGGAACTAATGCTGGAATTGCAGAGGCGTAGTAACCATTAAGGAGAAGAATACTGGTGTAAATTGTTTCAGATGAAGCTAGCAGTTGGCCTACCGCTCTGAACTCAGTGTTTGTTATGTATTGTGTTCAGTGTGGAAATAGATTATAAATTAATTCTGAAGTAGGAGGTACAACCTTCTTGTTTCAGGGACCGTGGACCTAACTTATTGAAGCAGCACCTGGTCTGAGTTTTGCTGAATCCAGAGGCTGATGGCATACCCCTTGGTCCAGATAGCGACCAGTGAGGTGTCTCAAGAACACAGTGAAGCAAGCGAGCAGAGGAGACTGTTTCCTGCCGCCATCACAGAAGATAAGACTCTGTGGCCAGAGCAGCTCAATCTTATGTACCCCCCTCAAAAATTGACAGTATATTAAATAAAGAGGGACAATTAATTGTTTCAAATGACAGGAACTGTGAACTTTTCCCAATACGATTTCCACCATAAGCAAACACTTGAAGTCATGATGACAAACAACAACCTAGCTTGAAAAAGCCAGTATTACCTCATAGTACTACTTCACAACTTACACACATAGAATAATAATAATAAAATATGTCAATACAAAGATCATATCGATGAATTGTGTACATACAACTTGTAATTACATTTGATTGTGATTCCTGGTTCACTGTGTAGTTGAATCAGGATATCTATTATTGAAAGGAATTAATACATATATTTTTAAACTTTAACACTTGACTCATTTAAGATAGTCTTATAGAGTGTTATATGTGTGTGAGTGTCACAGTGTTGTAAAGTGTTGTGGAATAAATTAAATTGTTTATCTGTCTGTTGTTGTTGTGACTTACACTTCATCATTATCATAACCCTAGACATTCAACGTAGTCATCACAATAGCCCAGAATAAGTATGGCTGAGGTCTAAATGTGGTAGCAAGTAAGGTCATCTGTAATACACCACACTTATTAGATACAGATACCTTCACAGCTGATCTCAGTCAGTACACTAAGTCCCCTATAAATATTTATATCATCCCACTTTACCACATATATTGGGGGCCAAGCCGGGATATTGAACCTTCCCCTAGTATATATATTGGGAGTAATTCACTTCGGGAAATTATAAGAATTAAAAGGTATCCTTGGGTGGAAATAAATAAGGTTGAGCTCTCAGTGCTTGTGGTTGTCCTTAGTTAATTAGTCATAGATAAAATTGTTTAGTTAAATATTTTATACATTTACCTTTTAGAAAATGGCGGACCTGGCCAAATTTCGATCTGCTGCTGTGCAGACTGCAAAAGAGTTAGGAATGGACGGGCAAGTTATGATTGCTTATGTCACTACTGAATGTGACAAATTTATTGAACGAGAAGAAAAAAGATTAGAAAAAGAGGCTGAAAGAAAGTTAGAGGCTGAAAAAGAAATTAAGAGGCTGCAGATTGAGGCTGACAAAGAGGCTAGAGCATTGGAGGCGGATCGTGAGGCGGAAATAAAGAGGCTCCAGTTGGAAGAGAAAAAGGCCGAAAGGGAAGACAAGCGATTGGCTGCAGAGAGGGAAGCAGAAAAGGAGGAGAAGAGATTACAAAGGGAACATGAGTTACGACTAAGGGAGTTGGAATTTCAAGGCCATGCTCCTGAAAATGGTGCCAGTCCCTTTACCTCCGATGCTACTGCTAGTCAGGGAGCCTCAGCCTCAGCTATGAACTTTCATTTAGATCATTTTGTTGAGAAAGACGATGATATCGAGAGCTATCTAAATAGATATGAACTATTAGCTACCACGTATGGGTTAGAGAGAGAAAGGTGGAGCTTAAAGTTATCTCAAGGACTTCGTGGTGCAGCTTATGAAGTTTTTGCCAAAATGAGCAGAAATGATCAAGAAAATTATGACATGCTAAAGCAGGCTCTTTTGTTAAGATATGAAAAGAATGGTGAATTTTATAGAAAAAAATTTAGGAATGCTAAACTACTGTCAGGTGAAACCTATCACCAGTTCTCTGCACGGTTAGAGACATACTTGGAGAAATGGACTTCTCTGGGGAAAACCAAAGATCTTAAGGAAATGATCCTTATAGAACAATTAAGAGAGTCCATGGCTCCAGACCTGAGAAAGTTTCTCATGGAACAAGGTGCAGAGAGACTGGGTGAGCCACTAAATGTCGCTGAAAGGTATCAAGCAGCTCAGACAGAGGTACCAAGTAACAAAAAGAAACAGGTAGATAATTTTAGGGCACCACAGAACTTTAATAAATTTGATCCTAGAGATCAGAACAAAGGTAAGCACCAGTTTGATAGGCCACGGTATGACAATAAAAATAAAACCCCACAATTCGATGAAAGGAAATATGATGAAAGAAAATCTTTCAACCAAGGAAGGAGGTGGTGTAAAAATTGTAAGATGAACAATCATGACACTGACCATTGTAGAAGGAAACCTACTCATTGTGCTGCTATGACATCTGGAAAAAAGGAAAAAAGGTCAAACCTGCGGAACTACAGGAACCATACCACCCCCCAGTGTGTGAAGATGTAATCTGTAATGGTGTCACCATAAGGTGTTTATATGATACAGGTCTAGATTATGATTCCGTTGTGAGTTCTCACCTGGTGCAGGCAGATCAATACACCACAGAAACAGTGGAGATTCAAACTGCAACCAAGGATTTAGCTACCATGACACTTCCCGTCGCCCGGATAAAGGTGAAAACCCGATATGTGGAAGGAATCATAAAAGCAGCAGTGATAAATGAGCCAATCTACCCTCTGATATTGGGGTGTAGATATGTCTTCTTGGGGAATCCCAAGAGACCTGTGATATTGCCAACGGTGCAGACCAGATCACAGTCTAAAAAGGAGGAGGATAATCCAATAAATACTCATCCAGATGAGATGAGGAAGGCACAGGCGGAGGACAAAACACTCAAGCCTTGTTTCAAGAAGTTGCCCAAATCTCATACACCTCCAGGCAAGGGAGAATTTTATATGAAGAACAAGCTGATTTATAGGAAGGCTGGATCTGAATCCAATGGTCACGGACAGCTGGTCCTTCCCACTTCATATAGGACTAAAGTGTTGGAACTAGGGCATGCGATTCCCTTCAGTGGTCATATGGGGATCAGCGCAACAGGACAGCGTATAGCTTGTCACTATTTCTGGCCAGGGATAACTGAAGATATCAAACGATATGTAAAATCCTGTCCAGAGTGCCAACGAGTAGCACCTAAGCATTGGACTGCACCAGCAACTCTGGGGAAATGCCCATAGTGGGAACACCCTTTGAGAGAGTTGCCGTGGATCTTGTGGGACCTCTCACCCGAACCAAGAGAAGGAACAGCTACATTCTGACTCTGGTGGACACTTGTTCTATGTGGGGAGAGGCGGTAGCCCTGTCATCGATTGACTCTAAGCATGTGGCAGAGGCATTACTCACAATTTTCACAAGGTTAGGCTTTCCCAATCAAATCTTGACTGATAATGGCTCTCAGTTCAAGGGGAAACTAACAGAAGAAGTTTTCAGGATCTTCCAGGCCAAACACTTCCATTGTAGTGTGTACCATCCCCAAGGGAACGGCCAAGTGGAAAGATTTAATGGCACATTGATGTCAATCCTGAGAAAGTTGGCACACGAAAAACCAGATACATGGGACCAGTACCTTCACGCCGCCCTCTTTGCTTATCGGGAGGTACCCCATAGTTCAACCGGTATGGCCCCGGCAACATTATTATTTGGAAGGCCAATAAAAGGTCCACTCGAAGCGCTGTTAAGAACGTGGACTGATGAAAAGGCAGAGGAAAATTTTACATCCTCCTACCAATATGTGAATGAGCTGACCACTCGTTTAAAAACTGGCTGGAAACTTGCCAATGAAAATTTGAAACAAGCCAGGAAAAAACATGCTGCCTATTACAACAGGAAAGCTAAAGACAGAGATTTGGCTGTGGGAGAGAAGGTACTGCTTCTTCTACCCGGTAGTCAGAATAAGTTACAAATTGGATGGCAAGGTCCATATACAGTTCTAGAGAAGGTGTCTAGAACCAATTATAAGATAGATAAGAAAGGGAAAGAAAAAATCTATCATGTGAATCTCCTGAAGAAATATTTGGAAAGAGAAAATCAGGAAGGGACACACTTGTTGACCTTGTCCATTGCAATGGAGATGAAAAAGGAACCACTTTCATCATTTGAATATCCATTACATCCCTGTGAGACAGCGGCACAGGTGAAAATCAGTACACATTTAACGAAAAATCAGAAAGAGAGAGTGCAACAGGTTCTAGATAATCATACAGAGGTGTTAACGGACCGACCGGGGCATACAAACTTATTGGAATATGATATGAAACTGATAGACCCCACACCTGTCTGTATGAAACCCTATTCGATTCCTTTTGCTAAGGAGAAAGCCTTGAAGGAAGAGATAGACTATTTGTTGAAGGAGGGAATAATTTCACACAGTGAATCTTCGTATAGTTCCAGTGTGGTGCTCTTAAGGAAACCCTCTGGAGAACATAGACTCTGTATAGATTACAGGAGACTGAATGCTATCACAGAAGGACAGGTGGATCCATTGCCGGATACAAATCAGTTGTTTGCCAGGCTAAATAAAGCTAAATATTTCTCAAAAGTGGATCTGAGTAAAGGATACTATCAGATTCCAGTAAAGCCTGAGGTTAGACCGTACCTAGCTTTTAGTACCTCAGAGGGACACTATGAGTTTAACAGATTGCCATTTGGATTGAAGAATGCGCCTAGTGTCTTCTCTAGAATGATGAGAAAATTGTTGGATCCTCTGAATAACCCATGCATCACAAATTTCATGGATGATATCCTTATAGCAACAGAAACATTTGAGGAACACATTGACTCTCTGAACATGCTGTTTAATCGACTTAGAGAAGCGAATTTAACAGCCCGACCAACCAAATGTTGTGTTGGATGTAAAGAATTAGAATTCTTGGGACACACAGTTCATCAGGGAAACATGACCCCTGACCCCAAGAATTTAGAGAAACTAAAGAAAGCCCCGAGACCACAAACCAAGAAAGACGTGAGATCCTTTGTCTCATTATGTGGTTTCTACCAAAAGTATATCAAAAACTTTAATTCCATATGTGCACCGTTAACTGATTTGACACGTAAAGGAAATCCAGATCGAATTACATGGACAGCACAATGTGAATTGGCTTACCAGGAATTGAAGGAAAAGCTCACAAGCAAACCTATTTTGAAATTACCTGACTTAAGTCAAGAATTCATTGTAAGAACGGATGCCAGTAATATAGGGTTAGGTGCGACCCTGTTACAGAAATCAGATGCATTGGATGGGGAATTAAGCCCAGTGGCATATGCTAGCAGAAAGTTGAATAAAGCTGAAACCAATTACTCAACTAGCGAAAAAGAATGTCTTGCAGTAATATGGGCGATAAAGAAATTCAATATTTATTTGTATGGGAAGGCATTTAAGTTGCAAACGGATCACAAACCCTTGTCGTTTCTAGC
Source organism: Oreohelix idahoensis (assembly GCA_024509875.1). Classification (NCBI taxonomy): domain Eukaryota; kingdom Metazoa; phylum Mollusca; class Gastropoda; order Stylommatophora; family Oreohelicidae; genus Oreohelix; species Oreohelix idahoensis. The sequence goes on along the minus strand of JAMPIV010003072.1, from coordinate 53,681 downwards.
GCAGGCTAGGCATGAAAATTTTAGGTTACTCAGATGGTCCTTACTTATGCAGCCATTTGAGTTTAGCATAGAGTATATTTCTGGAAAAACAAATCTGGGAGCGGATTTTTTAAGCCGCCATCCGTGTGATGAGAATCACCGTAAGCCCCAGAAATAATAATAAATTTCTCTATGTGTATATAGAATTATAGACTGACATATAACGTCTGTTTTAAGAGGGGAGAATTTGTCGTGAAACATTCTAAATCCACATATATAAATTAAAAGAAAATGTAAAGCCTAACACATAAATTCAATAAAAGGGAAAGAAGAATGGTAAAGAACAGTGCTGTCACAATGACTGTACTCGAGATCCCCCTTTTTTTCTACTTCGTCTGAAAATTGTAACGCTTTCACGTTTGATAGTAAAGCCTATAGCAGCATACACGCCTTTCTAACAATAAAACGTGTACTGTATTTCTTAGAAAACCTTGAGATACGCAAGCTGATTAATGACCTAGATTAATACTAGCATTAATTTCATTTTATACACTGCGTAATGAAAAGACAGATGAACTTAGGATAGAGAGAGAGAGAGAGAGAGGGCTGAACGGAGGAACGTATGCAACACTAACACGCGTCTCGCGATATAAAATTAATGCCACCCCCAAGCGTAAGGCATGAAGCACTAACTTTTTTTCAAATAGACAGTGATAAAAAACACTACCAATACGAGGGTTAGGTTTTAAAAAACCTGTTTAATGCTTATTAGTAAACATGACATTATACTGTTTTATGTCTGAAAGCCTGACAGTACCGAGACACCACATCGTATCGAAGTGAACGGGAGGTAGAAGAAAATGCATATTTTGAACGCAGCCACTTAGCCCCATTAAATTTATATATTTGGGTTCCTTAGGACTTGCTGACAAAGAATATGTTAAGTGTTACGCAAATAGTCTAGGAATTAACAAATTATAGCCAAAAGAAAATAGTGAGGGTGTCTGACAGCACCAAATCATAATCGCACAGTGGCATGTTTTGAAACCACCATTTTACGGGAAATAGGCCAACATGTTAAATCCGATTTGATTGGCGGGAAGTATATGTAAGACGAAACACGATTAGTCGGACTGCAAATACTAATTTTGGTTGTTAGGGGAAACGTAGGAAGGGTAATTTTTTTAAAAGCTTGTGTAAACATGGTCCTATTGGCTAGACCCGCTGATATAGTCAATTAGGAGCGTCTGTTCAGTGCCACATTTTAGAATAAACTTACTAAGAAACAGTGCGTTGAGATCCAGCTCATATTTTTCTAAATAAAAGCCTGGGACAGAGGCAGATCGGAATTTGTGCCATAATTCATCGCCAGTCAACGTATTTGTTTATTATTTCCATGAATTGTGGTAAGATTGACATATTTGATATCTTTCTGATGAAAATTGAATGTGAATTGATAATTTATGTCTGTATATGTGTGTGGTTTAGTAGCAAACATGAGGCAAAGCCTAGATATTGCTCCAACCTGAACAAAACTTGTCGGAGAGAAGTATATCTGCATGGGATCGCCAAATAGTACACTGACACCTATCTTATTGACTAGAAGGAACTAATGCTGGAATTGCAGAGGCGTAATAACCATTAAGGAGAAGAATACTGGTGTAAATTGTTTCAGATGAAGCTAGCAGTTGGCCTACTGCTCTGAACTCAGTGTTTGTTATGTATTGTATTCAGTGTGGAAATAGATTATAAATTAGTTCTGAAGTAGGAGGTACAACCTTCTTGTTTCAGGGACCGTGGTCCTAACTTATTGAAGCAGCACCTGGTCTGAGTTTTGCTGAATCCAGAGGCTGATAGCATACCCCTTGGTCCAGATAGCGACCAGTGAGGTGTCTCAAGAACACAGTGAAGCAAACGAGCAGAGGAGTTTGTTTTCTGCCGCCATCCCAGAAGATAAGATTCTGTGGCCAGAGCAGCTCAATCTTATGTACCCCCCTCAAAAATTGACAGTATATTAAATAAAGAGGGACAATTAATTGTTTCAAATGACAGGAACTGTGAACTTTTCCCAATACGATTTCCACTATAAGCAAACACTTGAAGTCATGATGACAAACAACAACCTAGTTTGAAAAAGCTAGTATTACCTCATAGTACTACTTCACAACTTACACACATAGAATAATAATAATAATAAAATATGTCAATACAAAGATCATATCGATGAATTGTGTACATACAACTTGTAATTACATTTGATTGTGATTCCTGGTTCACTGTGTAGTTGAATCAGGATATCTATTATTGAAAGGAATTAATACATATATTTTTAAACTTTAACACTTGACTCATTTAAGATAGTCTTATAGAGTGTTATATGTGTGTGAGTGTCACAGTGTTGTAAAGTGTTGTGGAATAAATTAAATTGTTTATCTGTCTGTTGTTGTTGTGACTTACACTTCATCATTATCATAACCCTAGACATTCAACGTAGTCATCACAATAGCCCAGAATAAGTATGGCTGAGGTCTAAATGTGGTAGCAAGTAAGGTCATCTGTAATACACCACACTTATTAGATACAGATACCTTCACAGCTGATCTCAGTCAGTACACTAAGTCCCCTATAAATATTTATATCATCCCACTATACCACATATATTGGGGGCCAAGCCGGGATATTGAACCTTCCCCTAGTATATATATTGGGAGTAATTCACTTCGGGAAATTATAAGAATTAAAAGGTATCCTTGGGTGGAAATAAATAAGGTTGAGCTCTCAGTGCTTGTGGTTGTCCTTAGTTAATTAGTCATAGATAAAATTGTTTAGTTAAATATTTTATACATTTCCCTTTTAGAAAATGGCGGACCTGGCCAAATTTCGATCTGCTGCTGTGCAGACTGCAAAAGAGTTAGGAATGGACGGGCAAGTTATGATTGCTTATGTCACTACTGAATGTGACAAATTTATTGAACGGGAAGAAAAAAGATTAGAAAAAGAGGCTGAAAGAAAGTTAGAGGCTGAAAAAGAAATTAAGAGGCTGCAGGTTGAGGCTGACAAAGAGGCTAGAGCATTTGAGGCGGATCGTGAGGCGGAAATAAAGAGGCTCCAGTTGGAAGAGAAAAAGGCCGAAAGGGAAGACAAGCGATTGGCTGCAGAGAGGGAAGCAGAAAAGGAGGAGAAGAGATTACAAAGGGAACATGAGTTACGACTAAGGGAGTTGGAATTTCAAGGCCATGCTCCTGAAAATGGTGCCAGTCCCTTTACCTCCGATGCTACTGCTAGTCAGGGAGCCTCAACCTCAGCTATGAACTTTCATTTAGATCATTTTGTTGAGAAAGACGATGATATCGAGAGCTATCTAAATAGATATGAACTATTAGCTACCACGTATGGGTTAGAGAGAGAAAGGTGGAGCTTAAAGTTATCTCAAGGACTTCGTGGTGCAGCTTATGAAGTTTTTGCCAAAATGAGCAGAAATGATCAAGAAAATTATGACATGCTAAAGCAGGCTCTTTTGTTAAGATATGAAAAGAATGGTGAATTTTATAGAAAAAAAATTTAGGAATGCTAAACTACTGTCAGGTGAAACCTATCACCAGTTCTCTGCACGGTTAGAGACATACTTGGAGAAATGGACTTCTCTGGGGAAAACCCAAGATCTTAAGGAAATGATCCTTATAGAACAATAAAGAGAGTCCATGGCTCCAGACCTGAGAAAGTTTCTCATGGAACAAGGTGCAGAGAGACTGGGTGAGCTACTAAATGTCGCTGAAAGGTATCAAGCAGCTCAGACAGAGGTACCAAGTAAGAAAAAAGAAACAGGTAGATAATTTTAGGGCACCACAGAACTTTAATAAATTTGATCCTAGAGATCAGAACAAAGGTAAGCACCAGTTTGATAGGCCACGGTATGACAATAAAAATAAAACCCCACAATTCGATGAAAGGAAATATGATGAAAGAAAATCTTTCAACCAAGGAAGGAGGTGGTGTAAAAATTGTAAGATGAACAATCATGACACTGACCATTGTAGAAGGAAACCTACTCATTGTGCTGCTATGACATCTGGAAAAAAAGGAAAAAAAGGTCAAACCTGCAGAACTACAGGAACCATACCACCCCCTAGTGTGTGAAGATGTAATCTGTAATGGTGTCACCATAAGGTGTTTATATGATACAGGTCTAGATTATGATTCCGTTGTGAGTTCTCACCTGGTGCAGGCAGATCAATACACCACAGAAACAGTGGAGATTCAAACTGCAACCAAGGATGTAGCTACCATGACACTTCCCGTCGCCCGGATAAAGGTGAAAACCCGATATGTGGAAGGAATCATAAAAGCAGCAGTGATAAATGAGCCAATCTACCCTCTGATATTGGGGTGTAGATATGTCTTCTTGGAGAATCCCAAGAGACCTGTGATATTGGCAACGGTGCAGACCAGATCACAGTCTAAAAAGGAGGAGGATAATCCAATAAATACTCATCCAGATGAGATGAGGAAGGCACAGGCGGAGGACAAAACACTCAAGCCGTGTTTCAAGAAGTTGCCCAAATCTCAAACACCTCCAGGCAAGGGAGAATTTTATATGAAGAACAAGCTGATTTATAGGAAGGCTGGATCTGAATCCAATGGTCACGGACAGCTGGTCTTTCCCACTTCATATAGGACTAAAGTGTTGGAACTAGGGCATGCAATTCCCTTCAGTGGTCATATGGGGATCAGCGCAACAGGACAGCGTATAGCTTGTCACTATTTCTGGCCAGGGATAACTGAAGATATCAAACGAAATGTAAAATCCTGTCCAGAGTGCCAACGAGTAGCACCTAAGCATTGGACTGCACCTGCAACTCTGGGGGAAATGCCCATAGTGGGAACACCCTTTGAGAGAGTTGCCGTGGATCTTGTGGGACCTCTCACCCGAACCAAGAGAAGGAACAGCTACATTCTGACTCTGGTGGACACTTGTTCTATGTGGGGAGAGGCGGTAGCCCTGTCATCGATTGACTCTAAACATGTGGCAGAGGCATTACTCACAATTTTCACAAGGTTAGGCTTTCCCATTCAAATCTTGACTGATAACGGCTCTCAGTTCAAGGGGAAACTAACAGAAGAAGTTTTCAGGATCTTCCAGGCCAAACACTTCCATTGTAGTGTGTACCATCCCCAAGGGAACGGCCAAGGGGAAAGATTTAATGGCACATTGATGTCAATCTCCTGAGAAAGTTGGCACACGAAAAACCAGATACATGGGACCAGTACCTTCACGCCGCCCTCTTTGCTTATCGGGAGGTACCCCATAGTTCAACCGGTATGGCCCCGGCAACATTATTATTTGGAAGGCCAATAAAAGGTCCACTCGAAGCGCTGTTAAGAACGTGGACTGATGAAAAGGCAGAGGAAAATATTACATCCTCCTACCAATATGTGAATGAGCTGACCACTCGTTTAAAAACTGGCTGGAAACTTGCCAATGAAAATTTGAAACAAGCCAGGAAAAAACATGCTGCCTATTACAACAGGAAAGCTAAAGACAGAGATTTAGCTGTGGGAGAGAAGGTACTGCTTCTTCTACCCGGTAGTCAGAATAAGTTACAAATTGGATGGCAAGGTCCATATACAGTTCTAGAGAAGGTGTCTAGAACCAATTATAAGATAGATAAGAAAGGGAAAGAAAAAATCTATCATGTGAATCTCCTGAAGAAATATTTGGAAAGAGAAAATCAGGAAGAGACACACTTGTTGACCTTGTCCATTGCAATGGAGATGAAAAAGGAACCACTTTCATCATTTGAATATCCATTACATCCCTGTGAGACAGCGGCACAGGTGAAAATCAGTACACATTTAACGAAAAATCAGAAAGAGAGAGTGAAACAGGTTCTAGATAATCATACAGAGGTGTTAACGGACCGACCGGGGCATACAAACTTATTGGAATATGATATGAAACTGATAGACCCCACACCTGTCTGTATGAAACCCTATTCGATTCCTTTTGCTAAGGAGAAAGCCTTGAAGGAAGAGATAGACTATTTGTTGAAGGAGGGAATAATTTCACACAGTGAATCTTCGTATAGTTCCAGTGTGGTGCTCTTAAGGAAACCCTCTGGAGAACATAGACTCTGTATAGATTACAGGAGACTGAATGCTATCACAGAAGGACATGTGGATCCATTGCCGGATACAAATCAGTTGTTTGCCAGGCTAAATAAAGCTAAATATTTCTCAAAAGTGGATCTGAGTAAAGGATACTATCAGATTCCAGTAAAGCCTGAGGTTAGACCGTACCTAGCTTTTAGTACCTCAGAGGGACACTATGAGTTTAACAGATTGCCATTTGGATTGAAGAATGCGCCTAGTGTCTTCTCTAGAATGATGAGAAAATTGTTGGATCCTCTGAATAACCCATGCATCACAAATTTCATGGATGATATCCTTATAGCAACAGAAACATTTGAGGAACACATTGACTCTCTGAACATGCTGTTTAATCGACTTAGAGAAGCAAATTTAACAGCCCGACCAACCAAATGTTGTGTTGGATGTAAAGAATTAGAATTCTTGGGACACACAGTTCATCAGGGAAACATGACCCCTGACCCCAAGAATTTAGAGAAACTAAGGAAAGCCCCGAGACCACAAACCAAGAAAGACGTGAGATCCTTTGTCTCATTATGTGGTTTCTACCAAAAGTATATCAAAAAACTTTAATTCCATATGTGCACCGTTAACTGATTTGACACGTAAAGGAAATCCAGATCGAATTACATGGACAGCACAATGTGAATTGGCTTACCAGGAATTGAAGGAAAAGCTCACAAGCAAACCTATTTTGAAATTACCTGACTTAAGTCAAGAATTCATTGTAAGAACGGATGCCAGTAATATAGGGTTAGGTGCGACCCTGTTACAGAAATCAGATGCTTTGGGTGGGGAATTAAGCCCAGTGGCATATGCTAGCAGAAAGTTGAATAAAGCTGAAACCAATTACTCAACTAGCGAAAAAGAATGTCTTGCAGTAATATGGGCGATAAAGAAATTCAATATTTATTTGTATGGGAAGGCATTTAAGTTGCAAACGGATCACAAACCCTTGTCGTTTCTAGCGCAGGCTAGGCATGAAAATTTTAGGTTACTCAGATGGTCCTTACTTATGCAGCCATTTGAGTTTAGCATAGAGTATATTTCTGGAAAAACAAATCTGGGAGCGGATTTTTTAAGCCGCCATCCGTGTGATGAGAATCACCGTAAGTCCCAGAAATAATAATAAATTTCTCTATGTGTATATAGAATTATAGACTGACATATAACGTCTGTTTTAAGAGGGGAGAATTTGTCGTGAAACATTCTAAATCCACATATATAAATTAAAAAGAAAATGTAAAGCCTAACACATAAATTCAATAAAAGGGAAAGAAGAATGGTAAAGAACAGTGCTGTCACAATGACTGTACTCGAGATCCCCCTTTTTTCTACTTTGTCTGAAAATTGTAACGCTTTCACGTTTGATAGTAAAGCCTATAGCAGCATACACGCCTTTCTAACAATAAAACGTGTACTGTATTTCTTAGAAAACCTTGAGATACGCAAGCTGATTAATGACCTAGATTAATACTAGCATTAATTTCATTTTATACACTGCGTAATGAAAAGACAGATGAACTTAGGATAGAGAGAGAGAGAGAGAGGGCTGAACGGAGGAACGTATGCAACACTAACACGCGTCTCGCGATATAAAATTAATGCCACCCCCAAGCGTAAGGCATGAAGCACTAACTTTTTTTTCAAATAGACAGTGATAAAAAACACTACCAATACGAGGGTTAGGTTTAAAAACCTGTTTAATGCTTATTAGTAAACATGACATTATACTGTTTTATGTCTGAAAGCCTGACAGTACCGAGACACCACATCGTATCGAAGTGAACGGGAGGTAGAAGAAAATGCATATTTTGAACGCAGCCACTTAGCTCCATTAAATTTATATATATTTGGGTTCCTTAGGACTTGCTGACAAAGAATATGTTAAGTGTTACGCAAATAGTCTAGGAATTAACAAATTATAGCCAAAAGAAAATAGTGAGGGTGTCTGACAGCACCAAATCATAATCGCACAGTGGCATGTTTTGAAACCACCATTTTACGGGAAATAGGCCAACATGTTAAATCCGATTTGATTGGCGGGAAGTATATATGTAGGCGAAACACGATTAGTCGGACTGCAAATACTAATTTTGGTTGTTAGGGGAAACGTAGGAAGGGTAAATTTTTTCAAAAGCTTGTGTAAACATGGTCCTATTGGCTAGACCCGCTGATATAGTCAATTAGGAGCGTCTGTTCAGTGCCACATTTTAAAATAAACTTACTAAGAAACAGTGCGTTGAGATCCAGCTCATATTTTTCTAAATAAAAGCCTGGGACAGAGGCAGATCGGAATTTGTGCCATAATTCATCGCCAGTCAACGTATTTGTTTATTATTTCCATGAATTGTGGTAAGATTGACATATTTGATATCTTTCTGATGAAAATTGAATGTGAATTGATAATTTATGTCTGTATATGTGTGTGGTTTAGTAGCAAACATGAGGCAAAGCCTAGATATTGCTCCAACCTGAACAAAACTTGTCGGAGAGAAGTATATCTGCATGGGATCGCCAAATAGTACACTGACACCTATCTTATTGACTAGAAGGAACTAATGCTGGAATTGCAGAGGCGTAATAACCATTAAGGAGAAGAATACTGGTGTAAATTGTTTCAGATGAAGCTAGCAGTTGGCCTACTGCTCTGAACTCAGTGTTTGTTATGTATTGTATTCAGTGTGGAAATAGATTATAAATTAGTTCTGAAGTAGGAGGTACAACCTTCTTGTTTCAGGGACCGTGGTCCTAACTTATTGAAGCAGCACCTGGTCTGAGTTTTGCTGAATCCAGAGGCTGATAGCATACCCCTTGGTCCAGATAGCGACCAGTGAGGTGTCTCAAGAACACAGTGAAGCAAACGAGCAGAGGAGTTTGTTTTCTGCCGCCATCCCAGAAGATAAGATTCTGTGGCCAGAGCAGCTCAATCTTATGTACCCCCCTCAAAAATTGACAGTATATTAAATAAAGAGGGACAATTAATTGTTTCAAATGACAGGAACTGTGAACTTTTCCCCAATACGATTTCCACTATAAGCAAACACTTGAAGTCATGATGACAAACAACAACCTAGTTTGAAAAAGCTAGTATTACCTCATAGTACTACTTCACAACTTACACACATAGAATAATAATAATAATAAAATATGTCAATACAAAGATCATATCGATGAATTGTGTACATACAACTTGTAATTACATTTGATTGTGATTCCTGGTTCACTGTGTAGTTGAATCAGGATATCTATTATTGAAAGGAATTAATACATATATTTTTAAACTTTAACACTTGACTCATTTAAGATAGTCTTATAGAGTGTTATATGTGTGTGAGTGTCACAGTGTTGTAAAGTGTTGTGGAATAAATTAAATTGTTTATCTGTCTGTTGTTGTTGTGACTTACACTTCATCATTATCATAACCCTAGACATTCAACGTAGTCATCACAATAGCCCAGAATAAGTATGGCTGAGGTCTAAATGTGGTAGCAAGTAAGGTCATCTGTAATACACCACACTTATTAGATACAGATACCTTCACAGCTGATCTCAGTCAGTACACTAAGTCCCCTATAAATATTTATATCATCCCACTATACCACATATATTGGGGGCCAAGCCGGGATATTGAACCTTCCCCTAGCATATATATTGGGAGTAATTCACTTCGGGAAATTATAAGAATTAAAAGGTATCCTTGGGTGGAAATAAATAAGGTTGAGCTCTCAGTGCTTGTGGTTGTCCTTAGTTAATTAGTCATAGATAAAATTGTTTAGTTAAATATTTTATACATTTCCCTTTTAGAAAATGGCGGACCTGGCCAAATTTCGATCTGCTGCTGTGCAGACTGCAAAAGAGTTAGGAATGGACGGGCAAGTTATGATTGCTTATGTCACTACTGAATGTGACAAATTTATTGAACGGGAAGAAAAAAGATTAGAAAAAGAGGCTGAAAGAAAGTTAGAGGCTGAAAAAGAAATTAAGAGGCTGCAGATTGAGGCTGACAAAGAGGCTAGAGCATTGGAGGCGGATCGTGAGGCGGAAATAAAGAGGCTCCAGTTGGAAGAGAAAAAGGCCGAAAGGGAAGACAAGCGATTGGCTGCAGAGAGGGAAGCAGAAAAGGAGGAGAAGAGATTACAAAGGGAACATGAGTTACGACTAAGGGAGTTGGAATTTCAAGGCCATGCTCCTGAAAATGGTGCCAGTCCCTTTACCTCCGATGCTACTGCTAGTCAGGGAGCCTCAGCCTCAGCTATGAACTTTCATTTAGATCATTTTGTTGAGAAAGACGATGATATCGAGAGCTATCTAAATAGATATGAACTATTAGCTACCACGTATGGGTTAGAGAGAGAAAGGTGGAGCTTAAAGTTATCTCAAGGACTTCGTGGTGCAGCTTATGAAGTTTTTGCCAAAATGAGCAGAAATGATCAAGAAAATTATGACATGCTAAAGCAGGCTCTTTTGATGAAAAGAATGGTGAATTTTATAGAAAAAAATTTAGGAATGCTAAACTACTGTCAGGTGAAACCTATCACCAGTTCTCTGCACGGTTAGAGACATACTTGGAGAAATGGACTTCTCTGGGGAAAACCCAAGATCTTAAGGAAATGATCCTTATAGAACAATAAAGAGAGTCCATGGCTCCAGACCTGAGAAAGTTTCTCATGGAACAAGGTGCAGAGAGACTGGGTGAGCTACTAAATGTCGCTGAAAGGTATCAAGCAGCTCAGACAGAGGTACCAAGTAACAAAAAGAAACAGGTAGATAATTTTAGGGCGCCACAGAACTTTAATAAATTTGATCCTAGAGATCAGAACAAAGGTAAGCACCAGTTTGATAGGCCACGGTATGACAATAAAAATAAAACCCCACAATTCGATGAAAGGAAATATGATGAAAGAAAATCTTTCAACCAAGGAAGGAGGTGGTGTAAAAATTGTAAGATGAACAATCATGACACTGACCATTGTAGAAGGAAACCTACTCATTGTGCTGCTATGACATCTGGAAAAAAAGGAAAAAAAGGTCAAACCTGCAGAACTACAGGAACCATACCACCCCCTAGTGTGTGAAGATGTAATCTGTAATGGTGTCACCATAAGGTGTTTATATGATACAGGTCTAGATTATGATTCCGTTGTGAGTTCTCACCTGGTGCAGGCAGATCAATACACCACAGAAACAGTGGAGATTCAAACTGCAACCAAGGATGTAGCTACCATGACACTTCCCGTCGCCCGGATAAAGGTGAAAACCCGATATGTGGAAGGAATCATAAAAGCAGCAGTGATAAATGAGCCAATCTACCCTCTGATATTGGGGTGTAGATATGTCTTCTTGGAGAATCCCAAGAGACCTGTGATATTGGCAACGGTGCAGACCAGATCACAGTCTAAAAAGGAGGAGGATAATCCAATAAATACTCATCCAGATGAGATGAGGAAGGCACAGGCGGAGGACAAAACACTCAAGCCGTGTTCAAGAAGTTGCCCAAATCTCAAACACCTCCAGGCAAGGGAGAATTTTATATGAAGAACAAGCTGATTTATAGGAAGGCTGGATCTGAATCCAATGGTCACGGACAGCTGGTCTTTCCCACTTCATATAGGACTAAAGTGTTGGAACTAGGGCATGCAATTCCCTTCAGTGGTCATATGGGGATCAGCGCAACAGGACAGCGTATAGCTTGTCACTATTTCTGGCCAGGGATAACTGAAGATATCAAACGATATGTAAAATCCTGTCCAGAGTGCCAACGAGTAGCACCTAAACATTGGACTGCACCTGCAACTCTGGGGGAAATGCCCATAGTGGGAACACCCTTTGAGAGAGTTGCCGTGGATCTTGTGGGACCTCTCACCCGAACCAAGAGAAGGAACAGCTACATTCTGACTCTGGTGGACACTTGTTCTATGTGGGGAGAGGCGGTAGCCCTGTCATCGATTGACTCTAAACATGTGGCAGAGGCATTACTCACAATTTTCACAAGGTTAGGCTTTCCCATTCAAATCTTGACTGATAATGGCTCTCAGTTCAAGGGGAAACTAACAGAAGAAGTTTTCAGGATCTTCCAGGCCAAACACTTCCATTGTAGTGTGTACCATCCCCAAGGGAACGGCCAAGGGGAAAGATTTAATGGCACATTGATGTCAATCCTGAGAAAGTTGGCACACGAAAAACCAGATACATGGGACCAGTACCTTCACGCCGCCCTCTTTGCTTATCGGGAGGTACCCCATAGTTCAACCGGTATGGCCCCGGCAACATTATTATTTGGAAGGCCAATAAAAGGTCCACTCGAAGCGCTGTTAAGAACGTGGACTGATGAAAAGGCAGAGGAAAATATTACATCCTCCTACCAATATGTGAATGAGCTGACCACTCGTTTAAAAACTGGCTGGAAACTTGCCAATGAAAATTTGAAACAAGCCAGGAAAAAACATGCTGCCTATTACAACAGGAAAGCTAAAGACAGAGATTTAGCTGTGGGAGAGAAGGTACTGCTTCTTCTACCCGGTAGTCAGAATAAGTTACAAATTGGATGGCATGGTCCATATACAGTTCTAGAGAAGGTGTCTAGAACCAATTATAAGATAGATAAGAAAGGGAAAGAAAAAATCTATCATGTGAATCTCCTGAAGAAATATTTGGAAAGAGAAAATCAGGAAGAGACACACTTGTTGACCTTGTCCATTGCAATGGAGATGAAAAAGGAACCACTTTCATCATTTGAATATCCATTACATCCCTGTGAGACAGCGGCACAGGTGAAAATCAGTACACATTTAACGAAAAATCAGAAAGAGAGAGTGAAACAGGTTCTAGATAATCATACAGAGGTGTTAACGGACCGACCGGGGCATACAAACTTATTGGAATATGATATGAAACTGATAGACCCCACACCTGTCTGTATGAAACCCTATTCGATTCCTTTTGCTAAGGAGAAAGCCTTGAAGGAAGAGATAGACTATTTGTTGAAGGAGGGAAATTTCACACAGTGAATCTTCGTATAGTTCCAGTGTGGTGCTCTTAAGGAAACCCTCTGGAGAACATAGACTCTGTATAGATTACAGGAGACTGAATGCTATCACAGAAGGACATGTGGATCCATTGCCGGATACAAATCAGTTGTTTGCCAGGCTAAATAAAGCTAAATATTTCTCAAAAGTGGATCTGAGTAAAGGATACTATCAGATTCCAGTAAAGCCTGAGGTTAGACCGTACCTAGCTTTTAGTACCTCAGAGGGACACTATGAGTTTAACAGATTGCCATTTGGATTGAAGAATGCGCCTAGTGTCTTCTCTAGAATGATGAGAAAATTGTTGGATCCTCTGAATAACCCATGCATCACAAATTTCATGGATGATATCCTTATAGCAACAGAAACATTTGAGGAACACATTGACTCTCTGAACATGCTGTTTAATCGACTTAGAGAAGCAAATTTAACAGCCCGACCAACCAAATGTTGTGTTGGATGTAAAGAATTAGAATTCTTGGGACACACAGTTCATCAGGGAAACATGACCCCTGACCCCAAGAATTTAGAGAAACTAAGGAAAGCCCCGAGACCACAAACCAAGAAAGACGTGAGATCCTTTGTCTCATTATGTGGTTTCTACCAAAAGTATATCAAAAACTTTAATTCCATATGTGCACCGTTAACTGATTTGACACGTAAAGGAAATCCAGATCGAATTACATGGACAGCACAATGTGAATTGGCTTACCAGGAATTGAAGGAAAAGCTCACAAGCAAACCTATTTTGAAATTACCTGACTTAAGTCAAGAATTCATTGTAAGAACGGATGCCAGTAATATAGGGTTAGGTGCGACCCTGTTACAGAAATCAGATGCTTTGGATGGGGAATTAAGCCCAGTGGCATATGCTAGCAGAAAGTTGAATAAAGCTGAAACCAATTACTCAACTAGCGAAAAAGAATGTCTTGCAGTAATATGGGCGATAAAGAAATTCAATATTTATCTGTATGGGAAGGCATTTAAGTTGCAAACGGATCACAAACCCTTGTCGTTTCTAGCGCAGGCTAGGCATGAAAATTCTAGGTTACTCAGATGGTCCTTACTTATGCAGCCATTTGAGTTTAGCATAGAGTATATTTCTGGAAAAACAAATCTGGGAGCGGATTTTTTAAGCCGCCATCCGTGTGATGAGAATCACCGTAAGCCCCAGAAATAATAATAAATTTCTCTATGTGTATATAGAATTATAGACTGACATATAACGTCTGTTTTAAGAGGGGAGAATTTGTCGTGAAACATTCTAAATCCACATATATAAATTAAAAAGTAAATGTAAAGCCTAACACATAAATTCAATAAAAGGGAAAGAAGAATGGTAAAGAACAGTGCTGTCACAATGACTGTACTCGAGATCCCCCCCCTTTTTTTTTCTACTTTGTCTGAAAATTGTAACGCTTTCACGTTTGATAGTAAAGCCTATAGCAGCATACACGCCTTTCTAACAATAAAACGTGTACTGTATTTCTTAGAAAACCTTGAGATACGCAAGCTGATTAATGACCTAGATTAATACTAGCATTAATTTCATTTTATACACTGCGTAATGAAAAGACAGATGAACTTAGGGTAGAGAGAGAGAGAGAGAGGGCTGAACGGAGGAACGTATGCAACACTAACACGCGTCTCGCGATATAAAATTAATGCCACCCCCAAGCGTAAGGCATGAAGCACTAACTTTTTTTTCAAATAGACAGTGATAAAAAACACTACCAATAAGAGGGTTAGGTTTAAAAACCTGTTTAATGCTTATTAGTAAACATGACATTATACTGTTTTATGTCTGAAAGCCTGACAGTACCGAGACACCACATCGTATCGAAGTGAACGGGAGGTAGAAGAAAATGCATATTTTGAACGCAGCCACTTAGCCTCATTAAATTTATATATTTGGGTTCCTTAGGACTTGCTGACAAAGAATATGTTAAGTGTTACGCAAATAGTCTAGGAATTAACAAATTATAGCCAAAAGAAAATAGTGAGGGTGTCTGACAGCACCAAATCATAATCGCACAGTGGCATGTTTTGAAACCACCATTTTACGGGAAATAGGCCAACATGTTAAATCCGATTTGATTGGCGGGAAGTATATGTAAGACGAAACACGATTAGTCGGACTGCAAATACTAATTTTGGTTGTTAGGGGAAACGTAGGAAGGGTAAATTTTTTTAAAAGCTTGTGTAAACATGGTCCTATTGGCTAGACCCGCTGATATAGTCAATTAGGAGCGTCTGTTCAGTGCCACATTTTAGAATAAACTTACTAAGAAACAGTGCGTTGAGATCCAGCTCATATTTTTCTAAATAAAAGCCTGGGACAGAGGCAGATCGGAATTTGTGCCATAATTCATCGCCAGTCAACGTATTTGTTTATTATTTCCATGAATTGTGGTAAGATTGACATATTTGATATCTTTTTGATGAAAATTGAATGTGAATTGATAATTTATGTCTGTATATGTGTGTGGTTTAGTAGCAAACATGAGGCAAAGCCTAGATATTGCTCCAACCTGAACAAAACTTGTCGGAGAGAAGTATATCTGCATGGGATCGCCAAATAGTACACTGACACCTATCTTATTGACTAGAAGGAACTAATGCTGGAATTGCAGAGGCGTAGTAACCATTAAGGAGAAGAATACTGGTGTAAATTGTTTCAGATGAAGCTAGCAGTTGGCCTACCGCTCTGAACTCAGTGTTTGTTATGTATTGTGTTCAGTGTGAAAATAGATTATAAATTAGTTCTGAAGTAGGAGGTACAGGGACCGTGGTCCTAACTTATTGAAGCAGCACCTGGTCTGAGTTTTGCTGAATCCAGAGGCTGATAGCATACCCCTTGGTCCAGATAGCGACCAGTGATGTGTCTCAAGAACACAGTGAAGCAAGCGAGCAGAGGAGACTGTTTCCTGCCGCCATCACAGAAGATAAGATTCTGTGGCCAGAGCAGCTCAATCTTATGTACCCCCCTCAAAAATTGACAGTATATTAAATAAAGAGGGACAATTAATTGTTTCAAATGACAGGAACTGTGAACTTTTCCCAATACGATTTCCACCATAAGCAAACACTTGAAGTCATGATGACAAACAACAACCTAGCTTGAAAAAGCCAGTATTACCTCATAGTACTACTTCACAACTTACACACATAGAATAATAATAATAAAATATGTCAATACAAAGATCATATCGATGAATTGTGTACATACAACTTGTAATTACATTTGATTGTGATTCCTGGTTCACTGTGTAGTTGAATCAGGATATCTATTATTGAAAGGAATTAATACATATATTTTTAAACTTTAACACTTGACTCATTTAAGATAGTCTTATAGAGTGTTATATGTGTGTGAGTGTCACAGTGTTGTAAAGTGTTGTGGAATAAATTAAATTGTTTATCTGTCTGTTGTTGTTGTGACTTACACTTCATCATTATCATAACCCTAGACATTCAACGTAGTCATCACAATAGCCCAGAATAAGTATGGCTGAGGTCTAAATGTGGTAGCAAGTAAGGTCATCTGTAATACACCACACTTATTAGATACAGATACCTTCACAGCTGATCTCAGTCAGTACATTAAGTCCCCTATAAATATTTATATCATCCCACTTTACCACAACTGCGCTAGTGCCAGATGCTTTGAAGAGGTCCAAGAGTTAATGCCTAAGAAGCCTACCATTTTACTCCAGCAACTGTGAGGAGTGGGCCACTTGAATTCTTTACTGCATCGTCACAGGCCAGATAAGTTGAAAACCTGGCCTGCTGTGGATTCATCAAATTTTTCCACATTAAAATAAATAAACAAAATCCTGGTGTATAAAAACTATACCTCAGTTCCATATTTCAAAGACAATGACTATTGTAAACAGAGATCGGGTATGATGACACCCCCCCCGACTAGACATCCAGTGCTAGTTTTCCAAAGACACTGTAGTTAGTGTTAATATTAACCAATGTAACGATATATCTATGTACAAAATTTTCATTTTGATTATTCAATATATATGTGCACTTTTATTGATAAATACATATTGTTTCATACGTCCTGACCAGAAGAAAATTTGGTTCAGGACTAAATAAATTCAAAAAAAATTGTAAAATTTAAATTCTAAAGCCAGTGTTAGTTGATTTGATCATAGAGCTTATTATTATTAGACTTAGTGTTTACATGTGTGTGTCTGTGTATTTAATTACCTACACATCACATTTCATTACCCTAGACATTAAACGTAGCTGACATACATAATAGCAGAATAAGTCTGTTTGAGGTCATAAGTGGTAGCAGAAAGGCATTCTGTAACTCACATAAACTGTTATCTTCAGGAGCCTTCACAGCTGACCTCATCCAGTACACTAGGTAACATAGCAACCACGCAATAACATCAAAAACCACTACAACAGTACTGATCTAAAATTGTAATATGCATTGTAAAACTCAAGTCAAGGCATCTTCAGTCACAGTCATTAGTTAACGACCCCAAGCCTAAGGTGTTCCAATGTGCCGAGACTGGATGGCTACTGGGAAAGTAGTCTTGACATTGGCTGTCTGGGGGTGCAAGCGAACCAGCACCAGGCAGATGGACTTCCTAAGGAACATCTCTTGCCTCTTCCTTGGCATGGTGGCTCTACCAGAGTGACTGGATATTTTCACCATATCTTTCAAATATAATATGGATTATGCAACAAACCAGAATTTTCACGGGAGCTAAGGGGATCGTCCTCTGTAGCCGATGCCTTCGGCAAATGTAACGAAGAAATGTGTATGCAGGAGAGGAAAGGGTGATAGAGGAGGAAGAGAAAAACAAGAGCTGATATGAGAAAAACAAGAAAGAAAGCGTACCGACTCTCTGTAAAATACAATACATATAGGGTACTGGAGATGTCTAAGTGCCTACCAACGGGCAGCCATTATTCAAACAATCATCTATGACTGTGATATATTAATTATCCAGGAGACCAATTTAAAAGGGAATACTGTTGTCAATTGTCGAGGTTACAGATGTTACACAAATCCGTGTGGGCCTAGCAACCGATGTATGTGAAAAATGAACTCTCTCATGCATGGCTAGATACAAGTTTCTATTCTAATGAGGTTGCAGAATTGCAGGGGACTGTACTGTATATACGCGGTCAATAATAGCAAGTATTCGATGTATATGCCTATGTGGATCGCCTTCCGGAAGAGGGTAAATGTGAGTTCCTGACAAAATTGTCCGAAGGCCATAACAATGTATGTTTTATTGCCGGTGATTTTAATGCTAGATCTGTGTAGTGGGGGGGGGGGGGGGGGCGACTCCTCGCAAAATAGACAGGGTGTTGTCTTGTGCCAGGCTCAAACTTATCCATTTTAGATGATGGACGATCAACAAAACTAGACTGGCGTCTAGACCAGGGGATACTGATGGTCTCATAGATCCGACATTGATTGCTGGTGCTGCCGCCACCTTTAAACGTTGGGATGTATTGCAAGCTCAAGAAAGCGATCACCTACCCTGTGTAGTCCTTATTGTGAAAGGAAAGACCACCAGACACAGGAATCCGAAACAGACTTTCCAGTATCATACAGGCCCATATGACAGTAGTAGCCCTGTGCACATATTGCGTCAAATTGCGAAGAAAAAGACAACTCGTACACCTTTTACACAACCACCCTGGTGGAATGAGACAGTGGAGACAGCATAGCTGGAAAATGAAAGAGCGACAAAGTCATGGCGGATAGCACGAAAGAGATGGACAATGAGTGATGAAGAGAGGGGGGGGGAGATTTTAAGGAGAAAAAGAAAAGAGCCATCACTAACTAGAAAGGCTTGGCAAGAGAAACAAAGGACACAGTTTGGTAGGCCCTTGTGACACAGGTGGGTACTGACAAAACAGTGCAGAAATTCTGGTCCTTACATCGCAGAATGAGTAGGGAAAGTACAAGCCAACCAATTCCTAATATTCTCAGCTCGACAGGGATAAGCCTGAAGACCGATGCCGAAAATGGACATGCATTACTCGAGCGTTATTTTACTCAGACAGATAAAGTGAATAAAGCTGCCTGCCAAGAAATTAAAGACCGTATCCTTGAAAGCGACAGAAGGGGCGGCATATATTCCGACCTCATATCCGAAGAAGACGTTGTGTACACTTTAGAAACCAGTAGAAACACTACCCCGATGGTGTACAGTATCAACACATAAAACAGCTCGATGAGGCAGACATTAAGAATGTGGTGAGTGATTTAAACATCAGCATACTGAATGCTGAGGTGCCACAAGACTAACTACGTAGTTACCTACAGCGACGTCCTAAATTTAGTAAAGACCCCACACTTCTCAGCATGTATAGAATTATCACAAATGCAGAATGTCTACGGTAAACTATTAGAAAAGATGGTAGCATAGAAAATAATGAATCACCTCGAAAATGCACAGATCCCACCTGACACTCACGGAAGCTATAGGCCCATGAAAGTAACACGGGGTAACGCTGGAACCTTTGCTCATGATGTGTACTAGGGGTTCCATGGTAAACGAGAAACGGTTGATGTAGCAATTTACCTAGAGGATGCTTATAACAGTGTGAATTCTGAAACATTAATGAACTGTGTAAAGGCTAGCGGTGTTAACTCTTGGCTAACAAGATGGATAGCAGCTGCCTTTACTGAGAGATTAGTGGCATTTCACTTAGAAACATGGACATCAGACCCAATGCCAATTCGCCCGGGAATACACCAGGGTTCTCCACTATCATCGGGGCTGTTTAATATCTATACAGCAAAAGTAGCCACCATTCTGCCAGCTGGGTTGGGACGAACACTGACTTTTGCTGATGACATACTCATTTACAGAACTGGCTCTGGCCGACAGGAAATGGTTAATAGCATACATGGACACTTCAGAAGGTGTTTAATTGGTGCAAGGAAACTGGCTCCAAAGTCAACCCCATCAAGGCCAGCGTGATGTAGTGCTCCTTAAACAATTCCATAGTGGAAACAGATGGAAACAGATCTTCCAGATATTACTTTCAATGGACAGAAAATTGAAAGGCAAGGAAAGCTGAAATACCTCGGAGTTACACGCGATCGCGGGTTATTGTATAAGTACCATGTTGACCACATCACACAGAAATTCAGGAGAGGCATAGCAGCCCTGAAAATAATGACAGCAGCGTATCTAGAGCAGAGATTACTATTTCTTCTTTATCAACAGCTAGTCATATCGGTCATTGAGTATGGGCTGGGGAATACTCACGCTGTCAGTAACACAATGTGAACGACTAGAACGCATTCAAAACAAAGGGATGACATATTGTGATGAATTTACCGTGATACAACGTTAAAATATCTCCAATTATAAAGAGAACATTGTAGGGATAGCAGATGAAACGGTACCCTTGTAGACGGGAGGATAACGGAGATATAAAAAAGGAAAAATATGACTGAACACGTGTTTGAACCTAATGGGCAAAAAGACGCAAGTTGTAGTTTAAGAAATAAAAGAAAGAAAAAATTCACGCCACTAGTTGACACAATGTAAGGAAATTGATAGAAAAAGACCTTAGCTCTTATTCGAAACAGTCATTTCTTGGACGTTTTACGATACTTGGTTGTTTTATTTGAATTCAGCGGCAAACGCCGTGGAGAACGTGCAACACCAAATTTCAAAAACTAACCTTGAGAAAAAATATGTTTTTTCTTAATAATAAAGTTATGAATATAAAACCTAGCTAGTTTGATAGCCCATCTTAAGCAGAGAAATAATATACTTTAAATTATACAGACGGACAGATAACATGGAAGATATTGACGAAGACTGTATTGTTCACATCAGACTGGCGGACAGTATTGTTGGGCACACTTTCACTAAAGCCTCAAAATTGCGTCCTTGAGACACGGAAATGCTAAAATCTAGCTGTAATGAACGAGAGGGGGGGGGAAGGTTGGAGAACTGTGGCTAAAAATAACTTAGGGGGCAGATTTGTGTAGGGGTTTGCGTGTAGTTGGTCCAAGAAACAAGTATGTTTTTGTGAAAAACCAAGTAGAGACAGACGGACCAACAGATAATAATACATACTTGACTGAGATCTGACTGAAATTTGACTTTTGGTTTGAACATTTGAAAAAGTTAGGGGGAAAGTCTGTGATTGGACAAATGTATTCATATTAGCGGGATAGAGACGCGCATTTTTGCCATTTGATAATAGTCTGTCCTGTAACACAGTCAGTTATTTCCAGTGGTGCTTTCCCAGAAGATATTATATACAATTTAGTGGGACGCCATACTATAGCCAGCAGCTCAGCTGAGTTTTGCTAGCATTAACTGTGTTCTCAATTCTGAATTCTGGTAAGAATGAAAGCATTTATCTTGTATATTTTAATATTTTGAGTGATTGATACTGCCATATCATATAAAATGATTACGACAAGTAAGTGCTCGCTCTAGGTCCCCAGCCCAAGTTCAGGGTCTAGAGACAAACAAAAAATATATGGACGCCTAACTAAGACTATGAAAGGCGGATCTATTATTGAGATCAGTGGGAACATATTACCTATCTTATTGAAGAAAAGAGGAAACTATTGAACATATCTCAGATGCAAGGCAGTCTTGGGGAACTGGTACTATATGAAAACAACTGGGTAAGATGTGCTACGTTGGTCAGAGAGATCTGACCCATTCTGTATAATGTTGATGTGTTGTGCTGTGTGTAAGAGTGGTGCAGTGGATAGAGTACTGACACATAGCACAAATTTTGTTTCAGAATTGTGAGTTTCTGTTGTGGCACTAAAGGTAGTGCCACATACTTAAGCAAGAATACACAAGCAGATGTGTGTGCCGCCTAACATTTGTGTCGGTGCAGCCTAGCATTGTATTCCAGCTACAGAGAGGAGTGGGCCACAGGAAGCCAGTATCAGATCTTCACAGACAAGATGAGTGAATACGTGGCCTGCTGAAGATTCACCAGTAATAACCAGTATTTAAAACCACCACAAATATTTCCCTATCAAATATATACTGAATTCTTGGGAAATATAACATTAAACTACAGTCTATAAGTCAATGGACAAAGCTTGTTGTAGTCACAGAGTGGGAGTGATGACATCACCCCAACAGCACATCCAGTAATAGTTCTCCCAGAGACAATAGAGATATTATTAATATTCACCAGTCTTATCAAATACCTATGTACACAAATTCCATTTTATTATGCCATATATTTATGCATTCCATTTATAACTCCATAACATTTCATATGTTCTGACCAAAATAAAACATTGGTTCAGAATAATAAATTTAGAGAAAATTGTTAAAATCAAAACTAAAACAGTCTGAGTTAGTTCAGTGTGTTATAGATTTTATTAATATTATTAGACATATTAATTACCTGTGTGTGTTTGTATAGTATATTACAACACATTACATTTCAGTACCCTAGACTTTTTAACGTAGCTACATTCATGATAGTAAAGGAGATATGTTTGAGGTCGTAAGTGGTAGTAAGAAGGGCCTTCTGTAATTCACATAAACATTTATCTCAGGAGCCTTCACAGCTGACCTCATACATTACACTAGATAACATAACCACCATACAATACCATCAAAAACCACTACAAATATTGGGGTCTTGTCCGGGGATATTTAGTTTATCAAAGATATTAGGATCTCCTGGTGGGAGAATTAAACCAGTGGGGACAGATTGTATAAATTTAAAAAGTGTCCCTTAAAATAAAAAGGGGAAAATCAAAGTTTGTGAATCTTCACAGCCAGTGGTAATTAGTTGATTGATTAATTAGAATTACCTTGGCCATTTTAAATAATTAGAATTACCTTGGTCATTAATTAATTAGAATTACCTTAGTCATTATATAATTAGAATTACCTTAGTCATTATATAATTAGATTTACCTTGGTCATTGTTATTTTGTATGATGGCTGACCTAGCAAAATTTAGATCGGCTGCTGTGCTAACGGCGAGGGAGATGAATATGGAGGGTCAGGTTTTAATTCAGTATGTAACTTCTGAATGTGACAAGTATATTGAAAGGGAAGATAGGAGGTTAGCTGAAGAGAAGAGGTTACAAATTGAGGCTGATAAAGAGGCACTTAAAGGTTGCAGAGAGAAGAAAAAAAGACAGAAAAAGGGAGGCAGAAGAAAAAAAGGCCGAAAGGGAGGCAGAAGAAAAGAGGTCTGCCGAAAGGGAAGCAGAAGATAGAAGATTGCAAAGGGAGCACGAATTACGACTAAGGGAGCTGGAATTACAAGGCCATGCTCCTGAAAATGGTGCCAGCCCTTTTGCCTCAGATGCTACGCCTAGTCAGGGAGCCTCAACCTCAGCTATGGGGTTTCATTTAGACCATTTTGTTGAGAAAGACGATGACATCGAGGGGTACCTCAGTAGATTTGAATTATTAGCTACTACATATGGGTTAGAGAGAGAGGTGGAGTCTAAAGTTATCACAGGGACTGAGAGGTACTTCTTATGAAGTCTTTGCTAAAATGAATAGAGAAGACCAAGACAATTATGACATGCTAAAGCAGGCTTTGTTATTGAGATATGAAAAGAATGGTGAATTCTATCGTAAGAAGTTTAGAAATGCCAAGCTGTTGTCTGGGGAGACATACCACCAATTCTCTGCCAGACTGGAAACCTATTTGGAGAAATGGACTGCTCTGGGGAAGACCCAAGATCTTAAAGAGATGATCATGATAGAGCAATTAAGAGAGTCCATGGCTCCAGACTTGAGAAAATTTCTCATGGAACAAGGTGCAGAGAGGTTGGGGGAGGTTTTAAATGTCGCTGAGAGGTATCAGGCAGCCCAGGCAGAGGTAAGTGGCACTAAAAAGAAGCATATAGAAAATTTTAAAGCTCCACAGCAATTTAGTAGATTTGATAACAGAGAACAAGGTAATAAAGGCAGGACAAACTTTGATAGGCCACGAAATGACTATCGTGACAGAAACTCACAGTTCAATGACCAAAAATATAATGAAAGAAAACCGTTTAACCAAGGAAAAAGATGGTGTAAATGGTGTAAGAAAGACAACCATAACACCGAATTTTGTAAAAGGAAACCTTCAAACATTGCTGCAATGAAGTCGGGGACTCAAAGATTAAAGGTTAATCCTAATGGACAGCAGGAACCTTATCACCCCCCAGTTTGTGAGGATGTTATTTGTAATGGGGTCACCACAAGGTGCCTATATGATACAGGTTTGGATTATGATTCAGTTGTGAAGTCTAGCCTAGTGGACCCAAGTCAGTATACCACAGAAACAGTGGAAATACAAGGGGCGACTAAGGACATACCACTCATGACACTTCCCATCGCAAGGATAACGGTGAAAACTCGCTATGTGGAAGGAGAAATCAGAGCAGCTGTGATAGATGAACCAATCTACCCTCTGATATTGGGGTGTAGGTACGTCTTCTTGGGGAATCCCGAGAGACCTGTGATCATGGCGACAGTGCAGACCAGGTCACAGAAAAAGGAGGAAGAAGGTGAACCTATAAATGCTCATCCAGAGGAGATGAGGAAGGCGCAGGCTGAGGATAGGACACTCAAGCCATGTTTTAAAAAAATTGCCCAAATGCCACACACCTCCAAGCAAGGGAGAGTACTTTATGAAGAACAAACTATTATACAGGAAGGCCGGAACTGGAACAAATGGTCACAACCAGCTGGTTCTTCCCTCTTCATATAGGGATAAAGTGATGGAACTCGGGCATGCGATTCCCTTCAGTGGTCACATGGGGATCAGCGCCACAGGACAGCGTATAGCTTGTCATTACTTCTGGCCAGGGATAACGGAGGATATAAAAAGATATGTCAAATCCTGTCCAGAATGTCAAAGGGTAGCTCCAAAGCATTGGACTGCTCCTGCAACTCTAGGGGAAATGCCCATAGTGGGAACACCTTTTGAGAGGGTTGCAGTGGATATTGTGGGACCTCTCACTCGGACCAAGAGGAGGAACAGTTACATCCTTACTCTGGTGGACACTTGTTCTATGTGGGGAGAGGCGGTAGCCCTGCCATCAATTGATTCAAAACATGTAGCAGAGGCACTACTTACAATATTCACAAGATTAGGATTCCCGCATCAAATCTTGACTGAAAATGGCTCATAGTTCAAGGGGAAACTAACGGAAGACGTTTTTAAGCTATTTCAAGCCAGACACTTTCATTGTAGTCCGTACCATCCACAAGGGAACGGCCAGGTAGAGAGGTTCAATGGGACTCTCATTTCTATCCTGAGGAAGCTGGCACACGAAAAACCGGATATGTGGGATCAATTCCTGCCCGCCGCGTTATTTGCGTATCGGGAGGTACCACATAGTTCAACCGGGATGGCTCCCGCAACTCTGCTATTTGGGAGGCCAATAAAAGGACCATTAGAAGCTTTATTAATGACCTGGACAGATGAGAAGGCAGAAGAGACTCTTACCTCATCGTATCAATATGTGAACGAACTGACCACTCGTCTGAAAGCTGGATGGAAACTGGCAAATGATAATTTGAGACAAGCCAGGAAGAAACATGCAGCGTATTTTAATAGAAAGGCAAAGGACAGAGAATTAGCTGTGGGAGAGAAGGTGCTTCTTCTTCTACCCGGCAGCCAGAATAAATTACAAATTGGATGGCAAGGTCCATATACGGTTCTAGAGAAGGTGTCTAGAACAAATTATAAAATTGATAAAAAGGGGAAAGTGAAAGTTTATCATGTAAACCTTTTAAAGATGTATCTGGACAGACCACTCCAGGAAAACACCCCCTTACTGACCTAGGCTATCGCAACTCAAATGCAAAAGGAACCACTCACCTCACATGAATACCCATTACATCCCTGTGAGACAGCTGCACAAGTAAAAGTCAGTAAGCACCTGACTAAAAATCAGAGGGAGAGAGTTCAACAGGTTCTGGAGGAACATACAGATGAATTAACAGATAAACCAGGACATACAAATTTGCTACAATATGACATGAAACTGGTAGACTCAAACCCAATCTGTATGAGAGCCTATTCTATTCCGTTCGCGAAGGAGAAGGCATTGAAAGAAGAAATAGATTATTTGTTGAAGGAGGGGATTATTTCACACAGTGAATCTTCTTTTAGCTCCAGTGTAGTTTTGTTGAGGAAACCGTCTGGGGAACATAGACTGTGCATAGATTACAGGAAACTGAATGCTGTCACAGAAGGACAAGTGGATCCATTACCAGACACAAAACAGTTATTTGCCAGATTAAACAAGGCAAAATACTTTTCGAAGGTGGATCTTAGTAAAGGCTATTACCAGATTCCAGTGAAGCCTGAAGTTAGACCTTATTTAGCTTTTAGCACCTCGGAAGGACATTATGAATTCAACATGCTACCATTCGGATTGAAAAATGCTCCGAGTGTATTTTCAAGGATGATGCGCAAATTGTTGGATCCCCTGAATAATCCATGTATCACGAATTTCATGGATGATATTCTCGTCGCCACGGAAACATTTGAAGAACACATTAACTCTCTGAAAATGTTATTTGATAGGCTTAGGGAGGCGAACTTAACTGCTAGACCAACAAAATGTTGTATTGGATGCAAAGAGTTGGAATTCTTGGGACACACTGTATATCAGGGTAACATGACCCCTGACCCCAAGAACTTGGAAAAACTGCAGAGAGCACCTAGACCACAAACAAAAAAGGACGTGCGATCATTCGTGTCGTTATGTGGATTTTACCAAAAATATATCAAAAATGTTAACTCTATATGTGCTCCTCTGACTGATCTGACTCGCAAGGGACATCCAGATAAAATTGTTTGGACTGCGCAATGTGAATTGGCTTTCCAAGCGTTAAAGGAAAAACTCACTAGCAAGCCTATTCTCAAATTGCCTGATTTGACACAGGACTTTGTGGTGAGAACAGATGCAAGTAATGTAGGCCTGGGGGCGGCTCTGTTGCAACGGTCATCTTCACCCGATGGGGAACTGAACCCAGTCGTTTATGCTAGCCGCAAATTGAATAAAGCGGAGCAAGGATATTCCACAAGCGAAAAAGAATGTTTAGCGTTAATCTGGGCAATAAAAAAGTTCCAAATCTATCTGTATGGTAGGACTTTTGTGGTCCAGACGGATCATCAGCCCCTGGTGTTCTTATCTCAGGCTAAGCATAAAAATGCAAGATTGTTGAGATGGTCATTATTGTTACAACCTTATCAGTTTATTATCAAATACATCCCGGGGTCATTGAATGTCGGTGCAGATATCCTCAGTCGGCACCCCTGTGATCAAAATTAGAGTAGTTGGTAGGCGTAAGGAGTAATTTTATCTATGTGTATCACTGGTTTTGGAACTTGCCGTAGTGCATGTTCTCAAGTGGGGAGATGTGTGATGAATTTACCGTGATACAACGTTAAAATATCTCCAATTATAAAGAGAACATTGTAGGGATAAAAATAATGCGTAAGATACTAGGAGACATGCTCGCCCATGCCCGCATTTCCTACCGCCATTCAAACTAACTAGTTAGACGTGCAGATGAAACGGTACCCTTGTAGACGGGAGGATAACGGAGATATAAAAAAGGAAAAATATGACTGAACACGTGTTTGAACCTAATGGGCAAAAAGACGCAAGTTGTAGTTTAAGAAATAAAAGAAAGAAAAAATTCACGCCACTAGTTGACACAATGTAAGGAAATTGATAGAAAAAGACCTTAGCTCTTATTCGAAACAGTCATTTCTTGGACGTTTTACGATACTTGGTTGTTTTATTTGAATTCAGCGGCAAACGCCGTGGAGAACGTGCAACAACAAATTTCAAAAACTAACCTTGAGAAAAAATATGTTTTTTCTTAATAATAAAGTTATGAATATAAAACCTAGCTAGTTTGATAGCCCATCTTAAGCAGAGAAATAATATACTTTAAATTATACAGACGGACAGATAACATGGAAGATATTGACGAAAGACTGTATTGTTCACATCAGACTGGCGGACAGTATTGTTGGGCACACCCTTTCACTAAAGCCTCAAAATTGCGTCCTTGAGACATGGAAATGCTAAAATCTAGCTGTAATGAACGAGAGGGGGGGAAGGTTGGAGAACTGTGGCTAAAAATAACTTAGGGGGCAGATTTGTGTAGGGGTTTGCGTGTAGTTGGTCCAAGAAACAAGTGTGTTTTTGTGAAAAACCAAGTAGAGACAGACGGACCAACAGACAATAATACATACTTGACTGAGATCTGACTGAAATTTGACTTTTGGTTTGAAGATTTGAAAAAGTTAGGGGGAAAGTCTGTGATTGGACAAATGTATTCATATTAGCGGGATAGAGACGCGCATTTTTGCCATTTGATAATAGTCTGTCCTGTAACACAGTCAGTTATTTCCAGTGGTGCTTTCCCAGAAGATATTATATACAATTTAGTGGGACGCCATACTATAGCCAGCAGCTCAGCTGAGTTTTGCTAGCATTAACTGTGTTCTCAATTCTGAATTCTGGTAAGAATGAAAGCATTTATCTTGTATATTTTAATATTTTGAGTGATTGATACTGCCATATCATATAAAATGATTACGACAAGTAAGTGCTCGCTCTAGGTCCCCAGCCCAAGTTCAGGGTCTAGAGACAAACAAAAAATATATGGACGCCTAACTAAGACTATGAAAGGCGGATCTATTATTGAGATCAGTGGGAACATATTACCTATCTTATTGAAGAAAAGAGGAAACTATTGAACATATCTCAGATGCAAGGCAGTCTTGGGGAACTGGTACTATATGAAAACAACTGGGTAAGATGTGCTACGTTGGTCAGAGAGATCTGACCCATTCTGTGTAATGTTGATGTGTTGTGCTGTGTGTAAGAGTGGTGCAGTGGATAGAGTACTGACACATAGCACAAATTTTGTTTCAGAATTGTGAGTTTCTGTTGTGGCACTAAAGGTAGTGCCACATACTTAAGCAAGAATACACAAGCAGATGTGTGTGCCGCCTAACATTTGTGTCGGTGCAGCCTAGCATTGTATTCCAGCTACAGAGAGGAGTGGGCCACAGGAAGCCAGTATCAGATCTTCACAGACAAGATGAGTGAATACGTGGCCTGCTGAAGATTCACCAGTATTAACCAGTATTTAAAACCACCACAAATATTTCCCTATCAAATATATACTGAATTCTTGGGAAATATAACATTAAACTACAGTCTATAAGTCAATGGACAAAGCTTGTTGTAGTCACAGAGTGGGAGTGATGACATCACCCCAAAAGCACATCCAGTAATAGTTCTCCCAGAGACAATAGAGATATTATTAATATTCACCAGTCTTATCAAATACCTTTGTACACAAATTCCATTGTATTATGCCATATATTTATGCATTCCATTTTTTACTTAAGCCACACTATTTCTAACAAACGTGTCACATTTTTTACTTAAGTGATACTCCTTCTGACACATATAACCTATCACCAGGTTTCCTTAAGCCACATTATCTCTGACAAACGTATCACACTTTTTACTTAATTAAGCGATACTATTTCTGAGAAACGAATCACACTTTTACTTTCTGACACGTTTAACCTATCACATTTTTCACTAAAGTAATACTAGTTCGGAGACGTCTAACCTATCACATTTTTTCACTAAAGCATGTTCATAAAGGCAGACATTAATTTTATGAGAATGTGTAGCTGACTCCGACTCGTGAAAATTATAACGTTCTCAGAAATAAGCGACATACACCAAAAATTAAAATAGACAAGAGAAAAGATAGAAATTTAACGTACGTTGAACTATAACCTTACTTTAAATGTATGGTCTGAATTTGTCATATTCTTTGGCTACATTACAAATGGCGGCGGCCTTAGGCCAACTTAAACGATTTGACCCAATCGGGCCACGCGTCCACGGGGGAAGTGGGCACACGCTCCCATCTCCAGCTTAGGAAAATAAAGGATCCTTACAGACTAGCTTGGATTAAAAGATCATATTCAAGATGAGTCATTGAGATTTTTTTTTTTTTTTTTTTCTTAACCAGCGGCCTTTGGGCTTTAGCCCTTCGGCCCAATGACATGTCATTGCGAGGCTGGGGAACCTGAGGACTTTCCTTCCAACCCGGTCAGGAGCTTCGCTCCTTCCCATCCACAGAGGGTTTATCACAGGAGCCGTTCAGGCTATTCAGTCAAATTTCCGGCCGTAAACATTTCTTCAAACGCCGACGCCCGGGTTTGAACCATGAACACCTGGTCGCCAGTACAACGCCGAAGCCATTACACCAGCGCGGCTCCCATAGTCATTGAGATAAAATTAATGAATATTATAGCTTTTCTTATTATTTTTCATTACCTCTTGTTCTAATTAATCGCATGAGAGAGAGAGAGAGAGAGAGAGAGAGAGAGAGAGAGAGAGAGAGAGAGAGAGAGAGAGAGAGAGAGAGAGAGAGAGAGAGAGAGAGAGAGAGAGAGAGAGAGAGAGAGAG
Organism: Oreohelix idahoensis; assembly: GCA_024509875.1. Lineage (NCBI taxonomy): Eukaryota > Metazoa > Mollusca > Gastropoda > Stylommatophora > Oreohelicidae > Oreohelix > Oreohelix idahoensis. The sequence goes on along the minus strand of JAMPIV010003072.1, from coordinate 23,053 downwards.
AGAGAGAGAGAGAGAGAGAGAGTGGTAGTTAGATAAAGAGAGATTATAGTTTGAAAATTCAAGAAAACCGAACGTGTCAAGTCTGTAAAGTTTGCAGATTCAGATGGTCGTCTGCAGGTCGAGGAAATAAAAGCACTGAAGTCATTCTTTCTTCTTCATAACTTGGAAAGACTTTGAAAATCTTGACAATCCCTGCCAGAGCTTCTAACAAGAGCTATTGGATGTCTAAATTTTTAAAATTTCTCTATGCATATTTTTGAGAATACCGATTATAGTGGCGCTAGAGGAAAGAAGCTTTTCCAAATTAAAGTTGATCAAATCTTATCTGAGGTCAAACATGCTCCAGTATAGATTCAACAGCCTTGTAGGATTATCCATAGAATGTGTTGAAGGAAAAAAAAAACGTAGACTTAATTTTGAAACAGTTTATAGAACAGACAGCAATAAAATATATATATATAAGAATATGATAAATGATGTTCTGTTCCCTCAGGCATATCGTAAGACGCGACACTACGTTACGACCACGGAGACTTCGCCAGGGACCAATTAAACACTGCACAGAAAAGAAAGTAGGAACTAATCTAAAATTCTAGATACATTAAAAAAATTAACAAATTATTCACAGAGATCAAAGATTAGGAAAACATCTGGATATATGAAGGTAGCTGAAAAAAACTAGGTATGAACAAAAAGAAGCTTACAAGCTTCATGTGAACATGTGACCAGGTAAACCACCCGCAAACTTGATGTGACCATGTGACCAGGTAAACCACCCACAAGCTTGATGTGAACATGTGACTAGGTAAACCACCAGCAAGCTTGATGTGACCAGGTAAACTACCCGCAAGTTTGATGTGAACACATGACTAAGTAAACCACCCGCAAGCTTGATGTTAACATGTGAACAGGTAAACCACCTGCAAGCTTGATGTGAACATGTAACCAGGTAAACCACCCACCACAAGCTTAATGTGAACATGTAACCAGGTAAATCGCCCACAAGATTGATGTGAACATGTGACCAGATAAACCACCCACAAGTTTGATGTGAACACGTAACCAGGTAAACCACCCGCAAGCTTGATGGGCCCATGTGACCAGGTAAACCATCTGAAAGCTTGATATTAACATGTAACCAGGTAAACCACCCACAAGCTTGATGTGGACATGTGACTAGGTATACCACCGGCAAGCTTGATGTGAACATGTAACCAAGTAAACCACCCACAAGCGTGATGTGAACATGTAACCAGGTAAACTACCCACAAGCTTGATGTGAACATGTAACCAGGTAAACCACCCACAAGCTTGATGTGAACATGTAACCAGGTAAACCACTCACAAGCTTGATGTGAACATGTAACCAAGTAAACCACCCGCAAGCTTGATGTGAACATGTAACCAGGTAAACCACCCACAAGCTTGATGTGAACATGTAACCATGTAAACCACCCGCAAGCTTGATGTGAACATGTAACCAGGTAAACCACTCACAAGCTTGATGTGAACATGTAACCAGGTAAACCACCCACAAGCTTGATGTGAACATGTAACCAGGTAAACCACCCACAAGCTTGATGTGAACATGTAACCAGGTAAACCACCCACAAGCTTGATGTGAACATGTAACCAGGTAAACCACTCACAAGCTTGATGTGAACATGTAACCAAGTAAACCACCCGCAAGCTTGATGTGAACATGTAACCAGGTAAACCACCCACAAGCTTGATGTGAACATGTAACCATGTAAACCACCCAAAAGCTTGATGTGAACATGTAACCAGGTAAACCACCCACAAGCTTGATGTGAACATGTAACCAGGTAAACGACCCACAAGCTTGATGTGAACATGTAACCAGGTAAACCACCCACAAGCTTGATGTGAACATGTAACCAGGTAAACCACTCACAAGCTTGATGTGAACATGTAACCAGGTAAACCACTCACAAGCTTGATGTGAACATGTAACCAAGTCAACCACCCACAAGCTTGATGTGAACATGTAACCAGGTAAACCACCCACAAGCTTGATGTGAACATGTAACCAGGTAAACCACCCACAAGCTTGATGTGAACATGTAACCAAGTCAACCACCCACAAGCTTGATGTGAACATGTAACCAGGTAAACCACCAACAAGCTTGATGTGAACATGTAACCATGTAAACCACCCACAAGCTTGATGTAAACATGTAACCAAGTCAACCACCCACAAGCTTGATGTGAACATGTAACCAGGTAAACCACCCACAAGCTTGATGTGAACATGTAACCAAGTAAACCACCCACAAGCTTGATGTGAACATGTAACCAGGTAAACCCCCCACAAGCTTGATGTGAACATGTAACCAGGTAAACCACCCACAAGCTTGATGTGAACATGTAACCAGGTAAACCACCCACAAGCTTGATGTGAACATGTAACCAGGTAAACCACCCACAAGCTTGATGTGAACATGTAACCAGGTAAACCAGTCACAAGCTTGATGTGAACATGTAACCAAGTCAACCACTCACAAGCTTGATGTAAACATGTAACCAGGTAAACCACCCACAAGCTTGATGTGAACATGTAACCAGGTAAACCACTCACAAGCTTGATGTGAACATGTAACCAAGTCAACCACCCACAAGCTTGATGTGAACATGTAACCAGGTAAACCACCCACAAGCTTGATGTGAACATGTAACCAGGTAAACCACCCACAAGCTTGATGTGAACATGTAACCAAGTCAACCACCCACAAGCTTGATGTGAACATGTAACCAGGTAAACCACCCACAAGCTTGATGTGAACATGTAACCAAGTCAACCACCCACAAGCTTGATGCGAACATGTAACCAGGTAAACCACCCACAAGCTTGATGTGAACATGTAACCAAGTCAACCACCCACAAGCTTGATGTGAACATGTAACCAGGTAAACCACCCACAAGCTTGATGTGAACATGTAACCAGGTAAACCACCCACAAGCTTGATGTGAACATGTAACCAAGTCAACCACCCACAAGCTTGATGTGAACATGTAACCAGGTAAACCACCCACAAGTTTGATGTGAACATGTAACCAGGTAAACCACCCACAAGCTTGATGTGAACATGTAACCAGGTAAACCACCCACAAGCTTGATGTCCAGGAGGTCCAAGAATGTACATAAATAAAAGACCGTGCATGAAGCTAGCGACCTCATCATGTACAAAATTGACAACAGACAACACAGAAACAACCAGCACATCAATGTTTCAGTGCAAGATTCCTGTCAGGGACTAGGACTAGCTACAGTGATGGCGCCATGTGCCATCTGGAGCTAAATGGAGAATGATGATGATGAAAATGACAAATAAAAATGTAATAAAAATGTAATAAAAATGTAATAAAAATAAGTAAAGGTAGTCCCAAACCAGATACTGCGGCTAGAGAGTGAAGTGTTAGAGACTTTACTATACTAGGTCCAGCTTCAACAGGTGAGGTGACCAGTTTCCGTTCTCGCTGCCTTCACCTTCCCTAACTTAAGAGTGGAGTCAGGTACCCATTTACATCTGGGTAGACTGAGCATGACGCCACCGTGTTTCGAACTCGGCACCTTTGCCGCGAGAGGCCAACGCTCTTAACCCCTCTGCCAGTCGGACGCTCAATAATGTAATACAACATATTAATACAATATAACGATAGACTATCAGTTCTAATAAAAACAGAGATGCCACAATGAATCTCACACTTCTTGTACAGGTGTGCTAAATATGCATTAACACGGTACCTAGTTAAATAAATACAGTTATTGCTATTCAAATCTTCTTCTTCTACCTTATAGCTTGAGTGCGCCCCTGAGGAGCAGGAGTACATAAATGTTGCTGAATCATGTGACATGAAAGCTTGTGCCCAAAAACTCCACATCTTCTTGCACTGCTGGTTTTCGTAATAATTTGTTAAATGATGGAGTGCTAACAACGCCCAGCCTCGCTGAGTTGCCTATTACGGCATGCTTTGTAGAGCGCAGTGATCTTATTCATTATTCTGCAAGATCGCATCGCGGAACTCCACACGGGTCATCTGTGTGCAAATGCGCATTAATTTTACGAATCAATTAATAGTGCTAATGATTACTGTAATGATACTTGTCTGAGACAATGACTTAACTGTCGCATGCATGAAAATATACACTTTAGGAATGACTATCCTGATTAAGCAACTAATTTATTCAGAAATAACATCCGTCACATAACATTTTGAAATAAAATAAACAAATTACAAACCCTTATCTTCACATAATAATAGTACAGCCCCACGTTTATTGTCGAAGCTCTGCTCAGATCACTAGTAGAACAGAACAAATTGTGGCATCTTAAGTGTAACTTGCCTTGTAAATTTCAAATGCCAAGAGCTAAATCAAACAGTTGTTTGTCTCCAGACACGGAACTGTCAAAGTGGATCAGCCGAGAAACCGTTCACAAAACCCGCACAGAAAAAGACGCTCATGAAGTTGGTGATTTGTGAACGTGAGCGGAAATGGAAAACTAACCATCTATTGGGGAGACTTCCACTTCGACGTCTGCAGGATTTTGTAAGCTTAACGAAAGATCGGTGTCACTTCCGCCCTATCGATAAAATGTAACAGTGGTGTCATTCTTTCACGTCTGAAATAGGAAACCGGTCGCAAAATTGGTCTAAGAAATGTGGGTGAAGGAAGCTCGTCATAAAACTGAAGTTACAAGTGAGGAAAAATGAGTAGAAAGCAACGCGGGCCCAAACGACGAACCCGTGAATTCGGGACGTCCTTACGACGCTAGACGCGGGGAAACAGAACTCGACGAGTCTGTACGAACGATTAGCGCTGTTTGTACCGTACCAAATAGAGAACTTTTTACATGGCCAGAAATTTTCCGCGTTTTCAGGCTGGATGATTATTGTCTGTGGTGCGTGAAATGAATTAAGAGCGAACAAATAGTGGGTACCCGAAAGGGGGAAATGTTTTAATCGCATTTGTTGAAACATAAAATCAAACAAAGACAAAACAGAAGTAAAGAAAAAAAGCTCTTACTGTTGTTACCATATTCAACGAACAGCATAAAATAATTTTGTCAGTTCATGTTTTAGCATGCAATAAAAATAGATGATTAATTATCATTAGTTAGTATTTCGTCGTATCGTTCAGCGAAAATATAACTTTGCAAACGATATGATTAATTACTGACTAATCATAATTGGCTATCCACTTTGCATACATATCAGAATCAGAATCTTTATTTTCCAGAAAATACATTGATATGTACTGACATGATATAATAAAATACAACATGGCATATAGGAGAATCATTAGAATCTACATAATGTACATTTACATAAATTCATACGTTAATGAGGGATGTAAACATACATACATACATACATACATACATACATACATACATACATACATACATACATACATACATACATACATACATACATACATACATATCAGAATCTTTATTCTCCATAAAATACATTAATATGTACAGACATGATATAATAGATACAACATGGCATAAAGGAGAATCATTAGAATTTACATAAAGTGTTGAAGACGTCTCAAGTAGTTATATGTGGGTGTTTTTACATCGAACCTTTGTGTTACACATACATAAAAATTTTTAAGCTTTCTAAAAGACATTGGCATATAATGATATGATATAACCTGCCAAAAAATGAGAATTATTGAAATTTACAAAATGTGTGTGGAATACCATTCAAGTTGAGCCATATGGTTGTTTTTACATGGGGGTTTTATCAGAATTTCTATTTGCCATAAAAAAACTTTGACAGCTAGTAGAGTGAGATATTAAATATAGCATCAAATACAATAGTCGTTTGGTATAGTAGACAGAGCACAATTGAGATTAGACGGTGGGGAAAACATTTCAGCAATTTAACATGGGTGTTTTTTACATCGAAGTTTCCATATTCTGTAAGAACCTACAATTGCACTGATACTGACATATTTACATAAAACCTTTGCTTCAAATTTCCGCAACCCTAGCGACATTAATCCACTCACACACTTTGCATGCACATGACCCAAACTACCAATTACACTGACTAACAAAAAAAAAACTTTTTTTTTCTTTCTCTAACATTTCTATGTTTTTCTGGTCAATTTTAATGCGCTGTTTTTAAATCTGCAAACCGTTTTTCTCTATCAGGTCGGGATCTCTAGAAATACGCAATTGAAGTTTTTTAACAACGCATACAGTATTACAACATCATTCGTACAAGAAGTATAACAGTTATGTAGGCTTGAATTTCTTTGCAGTCGACTTTCGTCGGTGAAAGGCATGTGGTACATCGCGATGAAGCATCCAACAATAATCGGCAAGCATGGTCACACTCCACCGTCCTTGATAACGTGACTCCATTACGGCAATATCTTGATGGAATCGTTCTCCATGTTCATCGCTGACTTCGCCAAGGTTGTCAGGGAAAAAGTCAAGATGCGAATCGAGCAAATGGATTTTGAGGGACATGTTACAGCCCATAATTCTGTATGCATCTATGCACTGCTTAACAATATGCAACATAGTCGACAGATTTGTGACATGCGCGAAGTTCACTACCATGTAACAAGTTCTCGAATTGTTTGTCTGCAATAACTTTCCTAATCTGAGGTCCTACAAAGATACCTTCCTTTATCTTTGCATCGCTAACTTGCGGAAACTTTTCTCGAAGATAAGTGAAAGCTTTGCTCGTTTTATCTAACGCTTTTACAAAATTCTTCATGAGCCCCAACTTTATATGTAACAGTGGTAAAATGAAGCTGTCTTTGTTAACTAATGGCTCGCGTATTACATTTTTATGCCCGAGCTGCATACGATCCCGGATAGGCCACACCTTTCTTGCATAATGTTCCTGTCTGTTGCGGCTGTCCCATTCACATCGGAAGCAACAAAATTTAGTATACCCAGTCTGCATGCCCGTGAGAATTGCAATGACCTTTAGGTCTCCACAAATCCGCCATTGGTAGTCATTGTACTTTATTTTTTCCAAACGTATAGCCATATTGTCATAAGTTTCTTTCATATGAACAGAGTAGGCGACTGGAATTGATGAAAAAAAATTTCTGTTATGCAATAACACGGCTTTTAGACTAGTCTTGGAAGAATCGATGAAAAATCGCCATTCGTTGACTATGTGCTCATGACCGTTTTACATCTTTGCAATAGCAAATGCCATGATCCATCTCAAAGTATTGAACAAGTTCTCTGTGTCTATGACGAAATTTAGATATCGGAGTATTGGGCGCTAAAATATTCCATTCTTTGAGTCGCGAACCGAGTAATTCCGCTTGTCCTTTGGTAACAGCGAGATCACGTATTAGATCTGAAAGTTCTGAATGGTTAATTAAGTAAACACCATCATTCACCGGTATGTAATCTGAGTCAGAATTAGTTTCTAAAACAGGTAAACTATCACTTTCTGATGGTTCATTTACGTCCAACAGATATTGTTTTGGTGGTACTTGGATCAGACACGTGATTGGATCATGAGGCACTGGTTTCGAAACCGATTCAATATTTGGATAAACCACAGACTTTCTAGTTTTAAAAGTGAAACCATAGATATTTGTCAAGCAGAAGTAACAATCAGTAGTGTGATTTGTATGTTCACGCCATATTACTGGCACTCCAAAAGGCATCGACTTATGCTTCGGCGATTTTCGTAACCAACCTGCCAATGTATCGAACAAACTGCATTTGGCTTCCAAGATTTATTTGCATCATCAACTTTCAAATCGAGATAAAGTTCATATGCTTTCTTTAGTAATGGTATAAAGTTTTTCTGGTCAACACGATCGGTAAAATATCCGCACACGTAACAGAACAGATCAGCCGAATTTCTACAACTTCTAGAAGCCATATTTTGCTCAGAATTATTTCAAAATACAGTAACTATTTGAAAAATCGCGTAACATATGTCATGCATCTTTTAGCAGTATAAAAAGTAGAATTATGTTGCTTTTTATTAATTTTTAATAAGTTATATAGTAAAAATGAAACGGAGCAAATAACGGTTTATCAAAAAATATATTTATTCACAAATATCTTAAGAATCCGATGTGATAGAGATAAACGGATTTCAGATTTGAAATCAGCGCAAGAAACTGACCTAAGAACACTTATTCTTATATAAGAAAGAAAAATGTTGTTTGTCAGTGTTATCAGTACGATTACATGCGTACGATAGCCTAGTTCGTTAATTTCTGCAGTCAATGGATAGTACTTATCAAATTTATGTTGGTAACATTTATCTAAATGGACGTCATATGGTATTGCTGCCTCTACTATTGTAGTGGTTTTTGATGGTACTGTATGGTTGTTGTGTTACCTAGTGTAATGTATGAGGTCAGCTGTGAAGGCTCCTGGGATAAATGTAGATGGGAATTACAGAAGTCCCTTCTTACTACCACTTACGACCTCAAACATATCTTTTTTCCTATTATGAATGTAGCTACGTTAAAAAGTCTAGGGTACTGAAATGTAATGTGTTGTAGTAGAATATACAAACACACACAGATAATTAATGTCTAATACTATTAATAAAATTTATAACACACTGACCTAACTCAGGCTGTTTTACTTAAATATTAAAATTTTCTTTAAATTTATTTGTTCTGAACCAATGTTTTAGTTTGGTCAGAACATATGAAAAGTTATGGAGTTATAAATGGAATGCATGAATATATGGCATAATAAAATGGAAAGTGTGTACATAAGTATTTTATAAGACTGGTTAATATTAATTATATTTATCAAGTCTCTGGGAGAACTATTACTGGATATGCTGTTGGGGTGGTGTCATCACACCCACTATGTGACTATAACAAGCTTTGTCCATTTTCTTATAAACTTTAATAAGTGTTATCTTTCCCAAAATTCAGTATATTTTGTGTTGGGGAAATATTTATAAATTCTTTAGGAGTATGGTGAATCCTCAGCAGGCCACTAATCACTCATCCTGTCTGCGAAGATCTCATGCTGGATTCCGGTGGCCCCTCCTCTCGGTAGCTAGGAAACAATGATATACTGCACCAACTCCACTGTAGGCGGCACACACATCTGCCTGTGAAAGCTTGATTACTTTTGTGGCACTACCCTAGTGCCACAACAGAAACTCACAATTCTGAAACAACGTTTGTGCGCTGTGTCAGTAATCTATTTACTGCACCACTCTTACACACAGTACAACACATCAACAATACACAGAATGGGTCAGATCTCTCTGACCACACAGCACATCTTACCCAGTTGTTTTCATATAGTACTAGTTCCCCAAGACTGCAGTGCATCTGAGATATGTTCAATAGTTTCCTTTTATTCAATAAGATAGGTGATATGTTCCCACTGATCTCAACAATAGATCCGCCTTCCATAGTCTTAGTTAGGCGTCCATATATTTTGTTTGCCTCTAGACCCTGAACTTGGGCTGGGGATCTAGAGCGAACACTTACTTGTCGTAATCATTTTATATGATATGGCAGTATCAATCACTCGAAATATTAAAATGTACAAAATAAATACTTTCATTCTTACCAGAATTCAGAATTGAGAACACAGTTATTTGCTAGCAAAACTCAGCTGAGCTGCTGGCTATATGATGGCGTCCCACTAAATGTATGTAATATCTTCTGGGAAAAACACCACAGGCAATAATCAACTGTGTCCCTGGACAGAATTTTATCAAATGGCAAAATTGCGCATCTCTGTCCTGCCAATATGATTACATTTGACCAATCACAGACTTCCCCCCTAACGTTTTCAAATCTACAACCAAAAGTCAAATTTCAGTCAGCTCTCAGTCAAGTATGTATTATTGTCTGTTGGTCCGTCTGTCTCTACTTGGTTTTTCACAAAAACACACTTGGTTCTACATGCAACACCCTACCCAAATCTGCCTCCTAAGTTATTTTTAGCCCCAATTCTCCACCTCTCCCCTCTCTTTAGTTACAGCTTGATTTTTGCATTTGCGTGTCTCAAGGCCGAATATTTGAAACTTTAGTGAAATTATGGATAGTACAGTCGCTAGTCTGATATGAACAATACAGTCTTTTGTCAATATCTTCCTTGTTATCTATCCGTCTGTATAATTTAAAGTATATTATTTCTCTGCTTATAATGGGCTATCAAACTAGCTAGGTTTTATATTCATAACTCTATTATTAAGAAAAATCATATTTTTTCTCGTTTAGTTTTTTTTGTTTTGAAATTTGTTCGAGAACCTTCTCTACGGCGTTTGCCGCTGAATTCAAATAAAACCAAGTATCGTAAAACGTCCAAGAAATGACTGTTTCTGACAAGAGCTAAAGTCGTTTCTGTCCATTTCCTTACATTGTGTCAACTAGTGACGTGAAATTTTTTTTCTTTTACTACCAATTGCGTCTCTTTTGCCGCTCTAGATTCAAACACGTGTTCAGTCATATTTTTCATTTTTTGATCTCCGTTTCCCTCCCGTCTACAAAAAGGGTAAACCGTTTCGTCTGCATGTCTAACTAGTTATTTTAAATGGCGGTAGGAAATGCTGGCATGGGCGAGCATGTCTCCTAGTATCTTACGCATTATTTTTATCCCTACATTTTATCCTTATATTTGGAGATATTTTAACGTTGTATCAAGGTAAATTCATCACACATCTCCCCACCTGAGAACATGCACTACGGCAGTTCCAAAACCAGTGATACACATAGATAAAATTACTCCTCACGCCTGCCACTACTCTAATTTTGATCACAGGGGTGCCGACTGAGGAAATCTGCACCGACATTCAATGACCCTGGGATGTACTCAATACTAAACTGATAAGGTTGCAATAATAAAGACCATCTCAACAATCTAGCATTTTCATGCTTAGCCTGAGATAAAAATACCAGGGGCTGATGATCCGTCTGGACCACAAAAGTCCTACCATACAGATAGATTTGAAACTTTTTTATTGCCCAGATTAACGCTAAACATTCTTTTTCGCTTGTGGAATAACCTTGCTCCGCTTTATTCAATTTGCGGCTTGCATAAGCGACTGGGTTCAGTTCCCCATTGGGTGAAGATGACCTTTGCAACAGAGCCGCCCCGAGGCCTACATTACTTGCATCTGTTCTCACCACAAAGTCCTGTGTCAAATCAGGCAATTTGAGAATAGGCTTGCTAATTTTTATTCTGCTTAAAAGCCGTGTTCTCTGTTTCCATCTTTAAAACTAAAAGGTTGGCCCTCTCTACGATCAGTCTAAGCATTATCAGTTTATCCTGAGATGTGAAGAACCCCCCCTGTGTCTTCGAGTCCCCTCCTCGTTCCCTGACTCCAAGGACAGTCAAGATAAAGTCTGTTTTTTGGGGACTGCGCAATGATGAATTTGGCTTTTCAAAGAGTTTAAGGAAAAACTCACAAGCAATCCTATCTCAAATTGCCTGATTTTGACACAGGGGGACTTCGTGGTGGAGAACAGATGTCAAGTAATGTAGCCCTCGGGGCGGCTCTGTTGCAAAGTCAAAGATTTCACCCGAGTGGGGAACTAAAACCCAGTCTGCTTATGACAAGCCGCAAAATGAATAAAGTGGAGCAAGGATATTCCACAAGCGAAAAAGAATGTTTAGCGTTAATCTGGGCAATAAAAAAGTTCCAAATCTATCTGTATGGTAGGACTTTTGTGGTCCAGACGGATCATCAGCCCCTGGTGTTCTTATCTCAGGCTAAGCATGAAAATGCTAGATTGTTGAGATGGTCTTTATTATTGCAACCTTATCAGTTTAGTATTGAGTACATCCCAGGGTCATTGAATGTCGGTGCAGATTTCCTCAGTCGGCACCCCTGTGATCAAAATTAGAGTAGTGGCAGCGTGAGGAGTAATTTTATCTATGTGTATCACTGGTTTTGGAACTGCCGTAGTGCATGTTCTCAGGTGGGGAGATGTGTGATGAATTTACCTTGATACAACGTTAAAATATCTCCAAATATAAGGATAAAATGTAGGGATAAAAATAATGCGTAAGATACTAGGAGACATGCTCGCCCATGCCAGCATTTCCTACCGCCATTTAAAATAACTAGTAAGACGTGCAGACGAAACGGTTTACCCTTTTTGTAGACGGGAGGGAAACGGAGATCAAAAAAGGAAAAATATGACTGAACACGTGTTTGAATCTAGAGCGGCAAAAGAGACGCAATTGGTAGTAAAAGAAAAAAAATTTCACGTCACTAGTTGACACAATGTAAGGAAATGGACAGAAACGACTTTAGCTCTTGTCAGAAACAGTCATTTCTTGGACGTTTTACGATACTTGGTTTTATTTGAATTCAGCGGCAAACGCCGTAGAGAAGGTTCTCGAACAAATTTCAAAAAAAAAAAACTAAACGAGAAAAAATATGATTTTTCTTAATAATAGAGTTATGAATATAAAACCTAGCTAGTTTGATAGCCCATCATAAGCAGAGAAATAATATACTTTAAATTATACAGACGGATAGATAACAAGGAAGATATTGACAAACGACTGTATTGTTCATATCAGACTAGCGACTGTACTATCCATAATTTCACTAAAGTTTCAAACATTCGTCCTTGAGACACGCAAATGCAAAAATCAAGCTGTAACTAAAGAGAGGGGAGAGGTGGAGAATTGTGGCTAAAAATAACTTAGGAGGCAGATTTGGGTAGGGTATTGCATGTAGAACCAAGTGTGTTTTTGTGAAAAACCAAGTAGAGACAAACGGACCAACAGACAATAATACATACTTGACTGAGAGCTGACTGAAATTTGACTTTTGGTTGTAGATTTGAAAACGTTAGGGGGGAAGTCTGTGATTGGTCAAATGTAATCATATTGGCAGGACAGAGATGCGCAATTTTGCCATTTGATAAAAATTCTGTCCAGGGACACAGTTGATTATTGCCTGTGGTGTTTTTCCCAGAAGATATTACATACATTTAGTGGGACGCCATCATATAGCCAGCAGCTCAGCTGAGTTTTGCTAGCAAATAACTGTGTTCTCAATTCTGAATTCTGGTAAGAATGAAAGTATTTATTTTGTACATTTTAATATTTCGAGTGATTGATACTGCCATATCATATAAAATGATTACGACAAGTAAGTGTTCGCTCTAGATCCCCAGCCCAAGTTCAGGGTCTAGAGGCAAACAAAATATATGGACGCCTAACTAAGACTATGGAAGGCGGATCTATTGTTGAGATCAGTGGGAACATATCACCTATCTTATTGAATAAAAGGAAACTATTGAACATATCTCAGATGCACTGCAGTCTTGGGGAACTAGTACTATATGAAAACAACTGGGTAAGATGTGCTGTGTGGTCAGAGAGATCTGACCCATTCTGTGTATTGTTGATGTGTTGTACTGTGTGTAAGAGTGGTGCAGTAAATAGATTACTGACACAGCGCACAAACGTTGTTTCAGAATTGTGAGTTTCTGTTGTGGCACTAGGGTAGTGCCACAAAAGTAATCAAGCTTTCACAGGCAGATGTGTGTGCCGCCTACAGTGGAGTTGGTGCAGTATATCATTGTTTCCTAGCTACCGAGAGGAGGGGCCACCGGAATCCAGCATGAGATCTTCGCAGACAAGATGAGTGATTAGTGGCCTGCTGAGGATTCACCATACTCCTAAAGAATTTATAAATATTTCCCCAACACAAAATATACTGAATTTTGGGAAAGATAACACTTATTAAAGTTTATAAGAAAATGGACAAAGCTTGTTATAGTCACATAGTGGGTGTGATGACACCACCCCAACAGCATATCCAGTAATAGTTCTCCCAGAGACTTGATAAATATAATTAATATTAACCAGTCTTATAAAATACTTATGTACACACTTTCCATTTTATTATGCCATATATTCATGCATTCCATTTATAACTCCATAACTTTTCATATGTTCTGACCAAACTAAAACATTGGTTCAGAACAAATAAATTTAAAGAAAATTTTAATATTTAAGTAAAACAGCCTGAGTTAGGTCAGTGTGTTATAAATTTTATTAATAGTATTAGACATTAATTATCTGTGTGTGTTTGTATATTCTACTACAACACATTACATTTCAGTACCCTAGACTTTTTAACGTAGCTACATTCATAATAGGAAAAAAGATATGTTTGAGGTCGTAAGTGGTAGTAAGAAGGGACTTCTGTAATTCCCATCTACATTTATCCCAGGAGCCTTCACAGCTGACCTCATACATTACACTAGGTAACACAACAACCATACAGTACCATCAAAAACCACTACAATAGTAGAGGCAGCAATACCATATGACGTCCATTTAGATAAATGTTACCAACATAAATTTGATAAGTACTATCCATTGACTGCAGAAATTAACGAACTAGGCTATCGTACGCATGTAATCGTACTGATAACACTGACAAACAACATTTTTCTTTCTTATATAAGAATAAGTGTTCTTAGGTCAGTTTCTTGCGCTGATTTCAAATCTGAAATCCGTTTATCTCTATCACGTCGGGTTCTTAAGATATTTGTGAATAAATATATTTTTGGGAAACCGTTATTTGCTCCGTTTCATTTTTACTATATAACTTATTAAAAATTAATAAAAGCAACATAATTCTACTTTTTATACTGCTAAAAGATGCATGACATATGTTACGCGATTTTTCAAATAGTTACTGTATTTTGAAATAATTCTGAGCAAAATATGGCTTCTAGAAGTTGTAGAAATTCGGCTGATCTGTTCTGTTACGTGTGCGGATATTTTACCGATCGTGTTGACCAGAAAAACTTTATACCATTACTAAAGAAAGCATATGAACTTTATCTCGATTTGAAAGTTGATGATGCAAATAAATCTTGGAAGCCAAACTGCATTTGTTCGATACATTGGCAGGTTGGTTACGAAAATCGCCGAAGCATAAGTCGATGCCTTTTGGAGTGCCAGTAATATGGCGTGAACATACAAATCACACTACTGATTGTTACTTCTGCTTGACAAATATCTATGGTTTCACTTTTAAAACTAGAAAGTCTGTGGTTTATCCAAATATTGAATCGGTTTCGAAACCAGTGCCTCATGATCCAATCACGTGTCCGATCCAAGTACCACCAGCACAATATCCGTTGGACGTAAATGAACCATCAGAAAGTGATAGTTTACCTGTTTTTGAAACTAATTCTGACTCAGATTACATACCGGTGAATGATGATGTTTACTTAATTAACCATTCAGAACTTTCAGATCTAATACGTGATCTCGCTGTTACCAAAGGACAAGCGGAATTACTCAGTTCGCGACTCAAAGAATGGAATATTTTAGCGCCCAATACTCCGATATCTAAATTTCGTCATAGACACAGAGAACTTGTTCAATACTTTGAGATGGATGATGACATTTGCTATTGCAAAGATGTAAACGGTCATGAGCACATAGTCAACGAATGGCGATTTTTCATCGATTCTTCCAAGACTAGTCTAAAAGCCGTGTTATTGCATAACATAAATTTTTTTTCATCAATTCCAGTCGCCTACTCTGTTCATATGAAAGAAACTTATGACAATATGGCTATACGTTTGGAAAAAATAAAGTACAATGACTACCAATGGCGGATTTGTGGAGACCTAAAGGTCATTGCAATTCTCACGGGCATGCAGACTGGGTATACTAAATTTTGTTGCTTCCGATGTGAATGGGACAGCCGCAACAGACAGGAACATTATGCAAGAAAGGTGTGGCCTATCCGGGATCGTATGCAGCTCGGGCATAAAAATGTAATACGCGAGCCATTAGTTAACAGAGACAGCTTCATTTTACCACTGTTACATATAAAGTTGGGGCTCATGAAGAATTTTATAAAAGCGTTAGATAAAACGAGCAAAGCTTTCACTTATCTTCGAGAAAAGTTTCCGCAAGTTAGCGATGCAAAGATAAAGGAAGGTATCTTTGTAGGACCTCAGATTAGGAAAGTTATTGCAGACAAACAATTCGAGAACTTGTTACATGATAGTGAACTTCGCGCATGGATGGCATTCAAATCGATCGTCAATAATACTTTCTGGAAAATCACAAATCTGTCGACTATGTTGCATATTGTTAAGCAGTGCATAGATGCATACAGAATTATGGGCTGTAACATGTCCCTCAAAATCCATTTGCTCGATTCGCATCTTGACTTTTTCCCTGACAACCTTGGCGAAGTCAGCGATGAACATGGAGAACGATTCCATCAAGATATTGCCATAAAGAGTCACGTTAACAAGGACGGTGGAGTGTGACCATGCTTGCCGATTATTGTTGGATGCTTCATCGCGATGTACCACATGCCTTTCACCGACGAAAGTCGACTGCAAAGAAATTCAAGCCTACATAACTGTTATACTTCTTGTACGAATGATGTTGTAATACTGTATGCGTTGTTAAAAAACTTCAATTGCGTATTTCTAGAGATCCCGACCTGATAGAGAAAAACGGTTTGCAGATTTAAAAACAGCGCATTAAAATTGACCAGAAAAATATAGAAATGTTAGAGAAAGAAAAAAAAAGTTTTTTTTTTTGTAGTCAGTGTAATTGGTAGTTTGGGTCATGTGCATGCAAAGTGTGTGTGAGTGGATTAATGTCGCTAGGGTTGCGGAAATTTGAAGCAAAGGTTTTATGTAAATATGTCAGTATCAGTGCAATTGTAGGTTCTTACAGAATATGGAAACTTCGATGTAAAAAACACCCATGTTAAATTGCTGAAATGTTTTCCCCACCGTCTAATCTCAATTGTGCTCTGTCTACTATACCAAACGACTATTGTATTTGATGCTATATTTAATATCTCACTCTACTAGCTGTCAAAGTTTTTTTATGGCAAATAGAAATTCTGATAAAACCCCCATGTAAAAACAACCATATGGCTCAACTTGAATGGTATTCCACACACATTTTGTAAATTTCAATAATTCTCATTTTTTGGCAGGTTATATCATATCATTATATGCCAATGTCTTTTAGAAAGCTTAAAAATTTTTATGTATGTGTAACACAAAGGTTCGATGTAAAAACACCCACATATAACTACTTGAGACGTCTTCAACACTTTATGTAAATTCTAATGATTCTCCTTTATGCCATGTTGTATCTATTATATCATGTCTGTACATATTAATGTATTTTATGGAGAATAAAGATTCTGATATGTATGTATGTATGTATGTATGTATGTATGTATGTACGTATGTATGTATGTACGTATGTATGTATGTATGTATGTAATGTTACATCCCTCATTAACGTATGAATTTATGTAATGTACATTATGTAGAATTCTAATGATTCTCCTATATGCCATGTTGTATTTTATTATATCATGTCAGTACATATCAATGTATTTTCTGGAAAATAAAGATTCTGATTCTGATATGTATGCAAAGTGGATAGCCAATTATGATTAGTCAGTAATTAATCATATCGTTTGCAAAGTTATATTTTCGCTGAACGATACGACGAAATACTAACTAATGATAATTAATCATCTATTTTTATTGCATGCTAAAACATGAACTGACAAAATTATTTTATGCTGTTCGTTGAATATGGTAACAACAGTAAGAGCTTTTTTTCTTTACTTCTGTTTTGTCTTTGTTTGATTTTATGTTTCAACAAATGCGATTAAAACATTTCCCCCTTTCGGGTACCCACTATTTGTTCGCTCTTAATTCATTTCACGCACCACAGACAATAATCATCCAGCCTGAAAACGCGGAAAATTTCTGGCCATGTAAAAAGTTCTCTATTTTACGGTGCAAACAGCGCTAATCGTTCGTACAGACTCGGCGAGGTCTGTTTCCCCGCGTCTAGCGTCGTAGGGACGTCCCGAATTCACGGGTTGGTCGTTTGGGCCCGCGTTGCTTTCTACTCATTTTTCCTCACTTGTAACTTCAGTTTTATGACGAGCTTCCTTCACCCACATTTCTTAGACCAATTTTGCGACCGGTTTCCTATTTCAGACGTGAAAGAATGACACCACTGTTACATTTTATCGATAGGGCGGAAGTGACACCGATCTTTCGTTAAGCTTACAAAATCCTGCAGACGTCGAAGTGGAAGTCTCCCCAATAGATGGTTAGTTTTCCATTTCCGCTCACGTTCACAAATCACCAACTTCATGAGCGTCTTTTTCTGTGCGGGTTTTGTGAACGGTTTCTCGGCTGATCCACTTTGAAGCAGTTCCGTGTCTGGAGACAAACAACTGTTTGATTTAGCTCTTGCATTTGAAATTTACAAGGCAAGTTACACTATAAGATGCCACAATTTGTTTCTGTTCTACTAGTGATCTGAGCAGAGCTTCGACAATAAACGTGGGGCTGTACTATTATTATGTGAAGATAAGGGTTTGTAATTTGTTTATTTTATTTCAAAATGTTATGTGACGGATGTTATTTCTGAATAAATTAGTTTGCTTAATCAGGATAGTCATTCCTAAAGTGGTATATTTTCATGCATGCGACAGTTAAGTCATTGTCTCAGACAAGTATCCATTTACAGTAATCATTAGCACTATTAAATGATTCGTAAAAATTAATGCGCATTTGCACACAGATGACCCGTGTGGAGGTTCCGCGATGCGATCTTGCAGAATAATGAATAAGATCACTGCGCTCTACAAAGCATGCCGTAATAGGCAACTCAGCGAGGCTGGGCGTTGTTAGCACTCCATCATTTAACAAATTATTACGAAAACCAGCAGTGCAAGAAGATGTGGAGTTTTTGGGCACAAGCTTTCATGTCACATGATTCAGCAACATTTATGTACTAACTATGTACCTGCTCCTCAGGGGCGCACTCAAGATATAAGGTAAGAAGAAGAAGATTTGAATAGCAATAACTGTATTTATTTAACTAGGTACCGTGTTAATGCATATTTTAGCACACCTGTACAAGAAGTGTGAGATTTCATTGTGGCATCCCTGTTTTTATTAGAACTGATAGTCTTATCGTTAAATATTGTATTAATATGTTGTATTACATTATTGAGCGTCCGACTGGCAGAGGGGTTAAGAGCGTTGGCCTCTCGCGGCAAAGGTGCCGAGTTCGAAACACGGTGGCGTCATGCTCAGTCTACCCAGATGTAAATGGGTACCTGACTCCACTCTTAAGTTAGGGAAGGTGAAGGCAGCGAGAACGGAAACTGGTCACCTCACCTGTTGAAGATGGACCTAGTATAGTAAAGTCTCTAACACTTCACTCTCTAGCCGCAGTATCTGGTTTGGGACTACCTTTACTTATTTTTATTACATTATTTATAGCATTTTTATTACATTTTTTATTTGTCATTTTCATCATCATCATTCCTATCTAGCTCATTTAGCTCCATCAGAGATGGCACATGGGCGCCATCAAAGCTGTAGCTAGTCCTAGTCCCTGGACAAGGAATCTTGCACTGAAACATTGGATGTGCTGGTTGTTCTCTGTGTTGTCCAGTTGTCAATTTTTGTACATGATGAGGTCGCTAGCTTCATGCACGGTCCTTTTATGTATGTACAATTCTTTGGACCTCCTGGACATCAAGCTTGTGGGTGGTTTACCTGGTTACATGTTCACATCAAGCTTGTGGTGTGGTTTACCTGGTTACATGTTCACATCAAAAGCTTGTGGTGGTTTACCTGGTTTACATGTTCACATCAAGCTTGTGGGTGGTTGACTTGGTTACATGTTCACATCAAGCTTGTGGGTCGTTTACCTGGTTACATGTTCACATCAAGCTTGTGGGTGGTTTACTACCTGGTTACATGTTCACATCAAGCTTGTGGGTGGTTGACTTGGTTACATGTTCACATCAAGCTTGTGGGTGGTTTTACCTTGGTTACATGTTCGCATCAAGCTTGTGGGTGGTTACCTGGTTACCTGGTCACCTCAAGGTTGTGGGGGGGTTACCTGGTTACCTGGTCACATCAAGCTTGTGGGTGGGTTACCTGGTTACATGGTCACATCCAGCTTGTGGGGGGGTTACCTGGTTACATGTTCACATCAAGCTTGTGGGTGGTTTACCTGTTACATGTTCACATCAAAAAAGCTTGTGGGTGGTTGACTTGGTTACATGTTCACATCAAGCTTGTGAAGTGGTGTTTACCTGGTTACATGTTCACATCAAGCTTGTGGGTGGTTTATAACCTGGTTACATGTTTACATCAAGCTTGTGAGTGGTTGACTTGGTTACATGTTCACATCAAGCTTGTGAACCCATACTGGTTTACCTGGTTACATGTTCACATCAAGCTTGTGGGTGGTTTACCTGGTTACATGTTCACATCAAGCTTGTGGGGGGTTTACCTGGTTACATGTTCACATCAAGCTTGTGGGTGGTTTAAAACCTGGTTACATGTTCACATCAAGCTTGTGGGGGTTTACTGGTTACATGTTCACATCAAGCTTGTGGGTGGTTTACTAGGTTACATGTTCACATCAAGCTTGTGGGTGGTTTTACCTGGTTACATGTTCACATCAAGCTTGTGGGTGGTTGACTTGGTTACATGTTTACATCAAGCTTGTGGGTGGTTTACATGGTTACATGTTCACATCAAGCTTGTTGGTGGTTTACCCAACTGGTTACATGTTTCACAATCAAGCTTGTGGGTGGTTGACTTGGTTACATGTTCACATCAAGCTTGTGGGTGGTTTTACCTGGTTTACATGTTCACATCAAGCTTGTTGGGTGGTTTACCTGGTTACATGTTCACAAATCAAGCTTGTGGGTGGTTTGACTTGTGGGTTAATGTTCACATCAAGCATTAGTGAGTGGTTTACTTGGTTACATGTTCACATCAAGCTTGTGGGTGGTTTACCTGTTACACTCAATGTTCACATCAAGCTTGTGGGTGGTTTACTTGGTTTCACATGTTCACATCAAGCGTGTGGGTCGTTTACCTGGTTACATGTTCACATCAAAGCTTGTTGGTGGTTTACCTGGTTACATGTTCACATCAAGCTTTTGGGTGGTTTACATGGTTACATGTTCACATCAAGCTTGTGGGTGGGGTTTACCCCCTAGGTTACATGTTCACAATCAAGCATGTCGGGTGGTTTACTTTGGTTACATGTTTCACATCAAGCTTGTAGAAGTGGTTAACCCTGGTTACATGTTCACATCAAGCTTGTGGGTGGTTTTACCTGGTTACATGTTCACATCAAGCTTGTGGGAGGTTTTACCTGGTTACATGTTCACATCAAGCTTGTGGGTGGTTATACCTGGTTACTATGTTCACATCAAGCTTGTGAGTGGTTTACCTGGTTACATGTTCAAAAAAACATCAAGCTTGCGGTGGTTTACATGGTTACATGTTTCACATCAAGCTTGTGGGTGGTTTACCTGGTTACATGTTCACATCAAGCTTGCGGGTGGTTTACTTGGTTTACATGTTCACATCAAGCTTGTGAGTGGTTTACCTTGGTTACAAATGTTCACATCAAGCTTGTGGGTGGTTTACCTGGTTACATGTTTCACATCAAGCTTGTGGGTAGTTTACCTGGTTACATGTTCACATCACCGGCTTGTGGTGGTTTACTTGGTTACATGTTCACATCAAGCTTGCCCCCGGTGGTATACCTAGTCACATGTCCACATCAAGCTTGTGGGTGGTTTACCTGGTTACAATGTTCTAATATCAAGCTTTCAGATGTTTATCCTGGTCACATGGGCCCATCAAGCTTGCGGGTGGTTTACCTGGTTACGTGTTTCACATCAAACTTGGGGTGGTTTATCTGGGTCACATGTTCACATCAATCTTGTGGGCGATTTACCTGGTTTACATGTTCACATTAAGCTTGTGGTGGGGTGGTTTTACCTGGTTACATGTTCACATCAATCTTTGCAGGGTGGGTTATTACCTGTTCACATGTTAACATCAAGCTTGCGGGTGGTTTACTTAGTCATGTGTTCACAAATCAAACTTGCGGTAGTTTACCTGGTCACATCAAGCTTGCTGGTGGTTTACCTAAAAAAAGTCACAAGCTGTTCACCATCAAGCTTGTGGGTGGTTTACCTGGTCAGGTCAATGGTCACATCAAGTTAACGCGGGTGGTTTACCTGGTACACATGTTTACATGAAGCTTGTAGGTCTTCTTTTTGTTCCATACCTAGTTTTTTTCAGCTACCTTCATATATCCAGATGTTTTCCTAATCTTTGATCTCTGTGAATAATTTGTTAATTTTTTTAATGTATCCTAAATTAGCTAGAATTTTAGATTAGTTCCTACTTTCTTTTCTGTGCAGTGTTTAATTGGTCCCTGGCGAAGTCTCCGTGGTCGTAACGTAGTGTCGCGTCTAAACGATATGCCTGAGGGAAACAGAACATCATTTATCATATTCTTATATATATATATTATTTTATTGCTGTCTGTTCTATAAACTGTTTTTCAAAATTAAGTTCTTCGTTTTTTTTTTCCTTCAACTCATTCTATGGATAATTCCTACAAGTCTGTTGAAATCTTATACATGGAGTAATGTTTGACCTCAGTATAAGATTTTGATCAACTTTACCATTTTGGAGAAAGCTTTTTTTTTTTTATTTCCTCTTAGCGCCATATATCAATCGGTATTATCAAAAATTATGCATAGAGAAATTTATAAAAATTTAGAACATCCAATAGCTCTTGTTAGATGTTTGGCAG
Source organism: Oreohelix idahoensis (assembly GCA_024509875.1). Lineage (NCBI taxonomy): Eukaryota > Metazoa > Mollusca > Gastropoda > Stylommatophora > Oreohelicidae > Oreohelix > Oreohelix idahoensis. The sequence continues at coordinate 400 of JAMPIV010003072.1, read as the reverse complement.
GGATTGTCAAGATTTTTCAAAGTCCCTTTTCAAGTTATGAAGAAGACTACTAATGACTTCAGTGCGTTTATTACTCGACCTGCAGACGACCATCTGAATCTGCAAACTTTTACAGACTTCGACACGAAAATCGGTTTTCTTGAATTTTCAAACTATAAATACTCTGTAAAAAAATCTTACAAAATCTCTCTCTCTCAAGAACAATCTCTCTCTCTAACTCCTATCTCCTAAGGCATCTCTCACTCTCTGACACACTCTCAGCTCAGTCATCTTATCGGGTAAAAAACAAAAACCTCTCACTACTCTCTCTCTCTCTCTCTAGTCATCTCATGCTATAATAGAACAAGAGGTAAAATGAAAAATAATAAGAATAAGCTATAATATACATTAATTTTAATGA
>JAMPIV010003071.1:0-48767 GCA_024509875.1 Oreohelix idahoensis | reverse complement strand
TCACGATTTGACCGTAGACTTACCATGGAACCTCACATAGACAAGCTGATTGAGATAGCATCCACAAGACTTAGGCTCATCAAGTACCTTTTCTCTTGTAGGTGGGGAGCAAACTAGCACTCATTACGCCAACTCTATATTGCATATGGCCGCTCAGTCATTGACTACACCTTCCCCCTCCAAACTATTGCAAGCAAAAGCCTTCTACAAAAGTTAGACAAAGTCCAAAATCACGCTCACGGTTTATAAGTGGTGCCATAAAGACAACGCCGACAGATGTATGAGAAATCAACACCAATACTGAACCTTTAAACATAAGAAGAGAACGCTCAGCTGTGGAAACATACGAAAGGTATCTGAGAAAGGACACAATGGAGGAGAATAGGACAATGTTAGAGCTGTGGCACCAAAAACACAGAGTACAAAAGACAATTTTTCTTAAAAATGCAAAAGATGCTAGCATCAAACACCACCTACCAGCAGTTAGAAAGCCAATGTCAAACATCAATAATGAACCACCATGTTGGCAGGGAACTACTCCTACAGTAAGAACTGAACACTCTGACTCCTCAGCAGACAAGAACACCCTAGCACCACTACTGAAAATCATTGCTTTAGAAACTATAGACTCATATCCACAAGACATCATCCATGTCTACACAGATGGATATGCTTTTGAAGCTACCACCAACGCTGGATATGGCGCAGTGATAAAATACCCCAACCTACACCCAGAAGACCACCCTTTCATCTTTGGCCCTTGCGGAGAAATGTGCTCCTGCTATGATGCAGAAATAACAGCACTAGAAAAAGTATTGTGCCGGATCATCTCAGACTTTGTTAACCAGTTGATAACACCACAAGGTAGTCCTTGTTCTGGAATCCCCCAGGGTAAATAAAAAGAATTAAGAAAAACGCGGAAAACCTTGAACGGATGGCACAGGACAGGAATTCCTGGCTTGAATGTACTGAAGGCACATGCTCCTTATGAACCCAACGGGTATTACATTGACAAAAGGGTAACACAATGGAGTGACATAACCCAGTAATTCTTAAACTGGAACGTATATATATATATATATATATATATATATATATATATATATATATATATATATATATATATATATATATATATATATATATATATATATATATATATATATCGTGTTTCCCCGAAAATAAGACCTGCCCCTAAAATAAGCCCTAGCACGATTTTTCAGGATGCTTTTAATATAAGCCCTACCCAGAAAATAAGCCCTAGTGCCCTATCCTGAAAATAAGCACTAGTGCATTTCCCCGAAAATAAGCCCTAGTGCATTTCGTCAGCTAGAATGAGAGACGTGTTGCCGAATGGCCAGTCGGAGTACAGACGTCACTAGTGCGGACTTGATAATGAACGGATGTGGTTCATAATTCAATACGTCACTCGTGTGAAATAAAGAAGCAGAATTTTGGCACCAGCAATTTCTCGTCGCTTGTGTGTGCCATCGTTCTTAAGTTTCATAATTTTTGTAGCCACACCTGTCTCGTATGTCTTCAATTAACACTTGATTTAATGGTAGACTTAAGGGAATAATATTTTGACACCCAGACAAGATGAGTGCAAAAAGAAAGAGCTATTCAGTCGATTAAAAGAAAGGAATCGTTGAAGACTCCTGGTGTAAGAATCTTACCGCTGTCTGCAAAGAGAAGAAGCTTGCTTTCCGAATGGTACGAAAATGACGAGCAGAGTACGATAACCTCAGTCAACAGGTGGAAGAAGGAAATGCTAAGAAGCGCAAGTGTGGATCAGGTCGGCAACCATTATTTTCTGAACTGGAAGACATCATCTGTGAATGGATTGCTGACAGGAGAGCAAAGACTTTGGTTGTGCGCAGGGCTGATATTCAAGCATTTGCCCTTGCAATGGCACCACATTTAGAAATATCCCTAGAAGAATTCAAAGCATCACAACACCGGCTGGATGGCTTCCTTCAGCGATATAAACTGTCTCTAAGAAAATCGACAACACTGTTCAAGCTAGAAGATACTGAAGTTATTAAACGTGCACTTGCATTCAAGTACTTTGTTGATGGCATCGACTTTTCTAAATACCAACTCTCCAACATGATTGCCATGGATGAAACTGCAGTATTTATGGGCCTAGGATCTCAAACGACAATTGATCAGACGGGTGCCTCTTCAATCTACATTTCGTCCACTGGTTACGAAAGTGCACGTCTTACCTGTATTTTGGAAGTTTATCTGGATGGAAGGAAAGCCCCACCTGTAATCATCACTAAGGGCAAGAAAGATACCATTGAATGTGTTTCAGGCATTTATGTTCTTGAAACCGAAAAAGCCTGGTGCACACAAGCAGTTATAAGGAAGTAAGTCGATTTAATGCTGCCTCTTGTTTTACGAGGTGGTCAACGAGATCTGCTAGTCTGGGATTCAGCCAGCCCTCACCGCGCTAAAGACATGAAGAACTTCCTTGCAGAGAGAAGAATAGATCAAATAATGATTCCTGCAGGAATGACTTCTTATCTCCAGACTCTTGATATTGCAATAAACAAGCCATTCAAGGACCATTTGCGCATAGAAATCAACGACTACATTGAAAATAGAATGGAGAGAAATCAGCGTGGAAACTTTGTGAAACCTAGTTTGCAGGAGGTAGTGACTTGGGTGAAGAATTCATGGGATGAAATCACTGACAGCTGTGTTACCAATGCACTACGAGCAGGCTACGTGGACAAGAAATGCTCATTCAAAGAAAGCTTTATTGCTGGAAATGAGAGAATGGGGCCAATGGTTCTACAGGAAATGGAGTCGCAAGAAATTCAGGCCGGAATTCGGGATTTCGAGAGTTATGACGATGTTCCAGAAGATGACATGACTGTATTTGAATAAATGTAGAATTTTGTACATGAATAATGGAGATTTTTGTATTTTTAATATAAGCCCTACCCCGAAAATAAGCCCTAGTATATTTTTTGAAGCAAAAATTAATATAAGACCCGTTCTTATTTTCGGGGAAACACGGTATATATATGGGAATACATGAACTTCATCACGTGCACACTTTCGGGGTTTGAAAATCGCTCACTTGCATAAACATTTCAACAGCGAAAACATGTCACGATTTCGATGCGTTTTTAATGGCGGCTAGTATAGTTCTACATGGCAGCGAGGCATGGACAGTCTTTGCTGTGCTAGAAATAAGGCTCACTACTTTACATGTACGGTCTCTCTTTGGTACATCATCTGTATTTCATGAAAAAAAAAAAGAAACAAATGTCGAGGTTTTGTCACGTTCTGGCCTTCAAAGCGTGTATACACTGCTTAGACAGCGCGTGGAAAAATCTCGCGTTCCGAAAGATATCTTTGGCGGACAACTGCCGGATGGCAAAAGAACAGTTGGGCGACTGCAGCTGAGGTTCAAAGATGTGTGCAAGAGACAAGATGGTACTGCGCATAAATCCAGAAAGCTGGGAGGATGAAGAAGCCGATCGCACCATCTGGCGATGCTCTCTACGGTGAGACCTCAGATTAGGCGAAAAGAAACACCCAGGACAAGCAGAAAAGAAGAGAAAATGTCGAAAGAAACACGAGGTGTCACGGGTTGTCTCCTCTTGCTATGCAGCAGTGGTTCAACAGTGGCCCAAAACCTAGAGTATCTAATGTGGGTCTCCAAATGTGTCTACCTTCGCACAAGATAACTCTTTGCAGAGTTGTAGATAGAAGGATAATGATGCTTCTACTTCGAGGCAGTGTTCACAAGATATTTCAGAAGTCAAGAACAATGCTGAATGCGTCTGAGCACGTTTTTTTTTTATCTGACCCGCAATCTTTTGTGAAGATGTATATTGTATGATTTAGTTCGTTCAAGTCCCCACCTGATTTAATTTAGCGAAATTCCTCTTATGATTATTGTTATTCTTAATGAGTTTTCACATGTAGATATAACTATATATATTAAATTCCGGATTCACACATGTGCTTTTCGCTCTGTAATAATTAATTCAACTATGAGTTTATAAAATTCAACATGTACAAATTTAAAGATCAATTACTTTAACACTTGTAAATAAATATGACTAGAGATTAGGAAAATTAGGTTTTTCCACAGAAAGTCTTTAGGCTTGATGAATTTAGCAAAATAAAGTTCGGTTGGTTTTGGTCTGTTACAACTGAGACTTGTCAAAATGCTGAAGTGCCAATGTTGCTTTTCTGTAGATCCGTCTCTTTTTGTGGTTGATTTCAGATATATATATATATATATATATATATATATATATATATATATATATATATATATATTATATTATATATATATATATATATATATATATATATATATATATATATATATATATATATATATATATATATATATATATATATATATATATATATATATATATATATATATATATATGTATATATATATATATATATATATATATATATATATATATATATATATAATATATATATTATATATATATATATATATATATATATATATATATATATATATATATATATATATATATATATATATATATATATATATATATATACATATATATATATATATATATATATATATATATATATATATATATATATATATATATATATATATATATATATATATATATATATATATATATATATATATATATATATATATATATATATATCCCAGCATTCTAACTCAATTTATTCAGTATCGCCAGAGATTCAGAAGACATCTAGCTACGATTCTAGAATCCAGTGTATTAAGTAGAGTTCTTAGTTTTCGTTGGGGATAGTCTTAGGAGTTTGTGTGAAGGTAAATACTATACTAGTAGTTTTGAGTGATTTAAGTGGTAAAATCGTCGATTGTATTTCACTATATTTTGTGCAGAGTGATTGAGTAGATAGGTCCGCCATTAATATTTCTCTAGGATTTACTGTGTTACTTAGGCTAGCAGAATAAATAATATTTCTAGCTAAACTATTCCAGCTATAAAATAAATTTAATTAATAGCTAGTAACCAGTCAGAGAATATTTTAACTGACCATCAAAGGCACTGTTCATCATTGGTATTGACGAAATAGGTATTTATTTATAATTCATGATGATTGATTTTTTTAACTGACTAGAATTTATTTCACGGGAGTTTTAAACGATAAGACTAGCTTTAAGCTTGTAGTTTATAATTTAAAGTTAAATAACCGAAGTGGATAATTATTATATTTTACGCGAGAGTAACCATACAAAAGAACAATTTAATTAGTATCTGGGTTTCTTCAAGATAAACCTGTCTGAGGCTGTGTTTACACCCAGAAATAGACAGAATACAAAACCCAAAGAACATTAAAAGTGACTTTGTAACTGGGCATATAGATCCAGATTTCTTTGCAAATTTCATTTACAGTCATAGTTATAGTTTTCACGTCTGTGCGTCTAATTGTCGTCACGTATCTGTGTGTGTGTAGATGTGAGTGGTTGAATATATATATATTTATATATATATATATATATATTATATATATATATATATATATATATTATATATATATATATATATATAATATATATATATATATATATATATATTTATAGGGAAACTGTCTGATCTAAAATCTCAGTCGTGACAGATAAGCTTGATAGAGTATCTCTCAAATCCAGGGATAGACTTTACCTTTCTCCATTTCACTCGTGAAAATCTATTTCTTTACCTTATCTCCCACTGAGCTATCTCCTGTCCTAGTTCTATTCAGGCGGACCATACTTAATCTTAAATTCCTATCAAAAATATTCTACGACAACCATAAACACCATTTAAACAAAATATATGAGGAAAGCAACAAATGATGCTTGTCATTCCAGGAAAGGAAGAAGCAAGACTGGATAACACCAGAAACACAAAACACCATAACGAAGAGATGGGAAATGAAAAGAAAGAAAACAGAAGCGAAGTCCCCCAGGTTAAAGCAACTATATAGCGAACAGTACAGTCAGCTGGGCAAGGAAGTAAAACGCCAAACCCGAGCCAACAAAATGCATTTCTTAGACGATCTTGCAAAACAGGCAGAAGAGGCAGCACTTAGAAATGAACAACGCACAGTATACAAAATAACTAAAATCATCAGCGGAAAACGAGGTGCAAACAATGTTACATTAGTAATAGATAAGCAAGGAAATCTCATCACGACAGCAGAGGGACAGGAAACAAGATAGGCAGAGCATTTCAGAGAAACTCTGAACAAGGAACCCCCAGAAACACAGTTGGGACAGATAAAAAAATTCAGCGGATGGCGATACAAAATTGTTATGATGTAATGCTCCCATGAATAACATTGTTATGTTTCAGTGAAACGTAATTGTCCTAATACAACAGAGCACAATACAGTACCCATCAGTACTTAAATTATCAGAACTCCCTTAAATAACTAATCACTACAATTTTGACTTTTATTGTTTATCCATTAACCATGCAACTGTTTTGTAAAGTTGAGAATAAAACCTTTTACATATTTTTACTTCAGAATTGCTTATTTTCTAAAGAGGAAACAGTTGTTCAGACTTACATTTTTTGACAAAAGAAATGACAGTGCTGGTGCATCCAAGACCACCATCGGTCGCGCTCAATTCACTGACGGACATTCTTCTCCAGGTTAAATTCCTCTCACTTGTTTTAGTGGAACAGTTTTACATTGTTGACTGATAGCTACATATTTTGTGAAAGTCAAATTTGTGTTAGAACTATTTATTACAAAAGATGGTATTACTCTGCACTTCTTTATGCCTGACCATGAGTTGTTAATGGCACTAGAAGTCTTAAGAGATCAAATGTCTTTTGACAAATCACTGCTCTCAGTGACAGAAGAGATGTCGAATTGTAATTATGTATTATAACTTGTCATAATGTTTGCAGTTCACTGAACCCTATTGAAACCTATTATTAATTCAGTTCAATGTATTGGCATATAGATGCCAGAGTTAAGTTCAACATTTTAAAAAGAAGAAATTGACTTGTCAATCACTTTGTAGAAATAGTAAATCGTATACTGTGATCATTTGATCGACCTTGACGTTTTATGGCAGAGGTCAACCTTGGGTCATGGCTCTCATGTGACATCCTTCTCTTGGCTATTCGGCCTCCGTTTTGAACTGAACCCATTTTGTTTAGGGGGCATCTCTAAAATGGCTATTTCCACACGGTGTTGTAAGAGCCTGTTTTCGCATAATCATAAGGAGCATCTCGACTTGCTGCGATCGGCATCACTGTCCTCCTAGAATCTTGTATTTATCTATTCATGTCTCTCTTGCTCACATCTTTCAATCTGTAGTTGCCTTTTGTTTTTTTTTTTTTGTCTTTTTATATTGGGGTCGTAGGAAGGGGAGGGAGGGAAAGGGGGGGGGGGATTTGCACTACGCAAGTTTGTGTTCAATATTAAGTTTAATTCAGTTGAGAGACATTTAGCACTTTCATGCAACACATATAGGCTTTTTTATTATGGCAGTCACATTAATGAATGCTAGTTGCCTCCGTTGGAGTGCTTGGCGGATTACATATACAAACTCGGCAAGTATTGATTCCATACGCATTGGAGAAAAAGAAAGGAAGTTAGGGGGTGGGGGGAGGGGAACAAAAGTCAGTTCCCACATATACAACAAGCACGTAAAGACACTGACTTTTAACTAACTTTCTGTATTCGCTACACAACCAGACATTGACATTGGGAACTCTTATCAATGTTCCACTACCATCGCATTGTTATTTCCCTCATACTTAAACGTTGATACATTTATGCGTTTTATCTAAGGGACGTAATTTTTATTACAAGGGGAGCAATGTGTACGACAAAGCTAGTCATAACTTTAAAAAAATTAAATAGTTAATTTGTATAATTTTGTTTGTAATACTTTTGTAGCAAAGAAGTCAATTGCCGAATATTTTAAATTCGGAAGAAAGTGTTTCTGTCGTTTGTTGGTATTATAGAAATATAGAGCTATATTTTGTATGAGATAAATAAATGCGCGCTAGGCTCAATACAAGTCAATAAATATGTATAACACGAGTTTCTTTTGATGAGTACGGAAACGACAATATGTTAACATTTTTGACCGGCACAAAGTGCTGCCTAAATGCCTAAAACCTCTGAGGACAACGTCACTACACAAGACACACCGAACTTTACGATGATAGACCCCAAGAATTTTCCTACTCCAGCGCAAGATTATAAAAACAGTAGCCCAACAAGTCCAAACAAAGAAAAGACACACAAGCAACATATGGAAACCCTACCCAGACGTAGAACACTGTCAGACACCACCCCGAGACTCGTCATTGTGCTGGAGAGCCCTGATAACACAGAGTAAAGACGTTTTCCCCTGACCTCAAACATCCATTTTTATGTAATTACACTATTAGCAAATACCACATTTCAGGAATGGCGGCAGAAATTAGAATAATTGGTGTTAATATTCGTGGCCTTCGCACAAAATTACAACATTTCATAACCCTCATATACAAATACCATTCAGATTTTATACTGGTTCAAGAAACCAATATACACACAGACGAACACGCAGCCCATATCACGACAAAATTAGGACTTAGACATTCATGTTTTAGCCTTAGTGTTCAGAATATAGGTTTAGGGGTAGCTATCGTACAGACATCGGATAGGTGGGAAATTATCAGGAAAAACAGAGATAGTAAGGGTAGAATAGCCATAGTTCAGGTAAGGAACAACACACAAACATACACCATAGTAAACATACATGCACCACCAGATTACAGACACCAATCCTTGTTTTATGATAGCCTAGAAAGCCTACTCACGCATTCATGCATGGGGCAAAACATCATATTAGGGGGAGATTTTAATTGTATACTGACAAAAATGGATGTTATAGGCGGGGATGTCAAAACACAAATTCGGTTAGCAAACAGGGAGGGCACTCACCAGCTAGATATGCTACAAACCATAGTAGACATGCACAGCTTAAAGGACACCTACAGAGAGACACATCCCAAGGGGACTGACACCACACACACAAATAACGCACATGGCAGAACAGCACGATTAGATAGAATTTATTCACCATCAACGCATTGCACAATCGAGTCCAAACACTTACCAGAAACACACAAATTCACAGACCACAAAGGGGTTTTGGCAACAGTAAACACCACACACACAAATATCACATCCAAACGCTCACCTCACTGGAAGTTCAACAACACACTGCTGCAAAATAAAACATACGTTGCGCTTAACATGTCTCATTCCGTACAGTTTTGACCTGCTGCCAATACTTCTGTATTCTCTACCTCTTCCAGCTGTTGGAGCACTTGGAATTTGTTGGATACTGTGACCATTTTGCATTGTTGCATATCTCTTGAGTTTCATTTTTACTTTGGCTGTCAGAGTGGTGATCTGATGCCACATCTGTTCCTCTATATACCTTTACATCCTGCAATGATGATCTAAACTTCTTATTTATGCATATATGATCAGTCTGATCTTCTGTTCTATGGTCTGGTGATATCCATGTTGCCTTGTGTATTCTCTTATGTGGAAAGATGCTTCCTCCTATAGCCAGTTGATTTGAAGCACAGAAGTTTGAGAATAGTTCCCCATTTTCATTCATTATTCCTAGCCCATGTTTTCCCATGACTTCTTCAAATCCGGTGTTGACTGTACCTATCTTTGCATTCATGTCACCCATCAAAATTGTGATGTCTCTTCTTTTTACTTTATCCATAATTTCCTTTAGTCTAGTATAAAATGCTTCTTTCACAGACTCTTCTTTGTCATTAGTTGGTGCATAACATTGGATGACATTTACATGTATTTTCTTTTTAGCTGTATTAAAAGTAGCTGATATTATTCTGGGTCCAACAGCTTCCCATTCAATAAGTGCTTTCTGTGCTTCTTTAGATAACATAAAAGCTACCCCTTCACTGTGGTGTGAACTTTCATCTTCATGTCCTGAGGACAGCACCAATTCACCTGTGATGAGTTTCTTCCTGTCTACCCCCTTCCACTTTGATTCACACATTCCTAGAACCTCGATTTTATATTCCCTCATTTCTGCTGCTACTTGTGCCACTTTTCCTTGTTCGTTTAATGTCCGAACATTCCAGGTGCCAAATCTGGAAGTTCTCCTAGAAGAAAGAAGGTTAGTCAGCAACACAGACTCCTTTCGGCTTTCTCGGTGTTGCATTATACGCCTCACTGCGAGAGGACCTTCCACTGTCTTGGATGGCTGTGTTTTATTTTCCTTATTTGACTTCTCCATATTTGTTGAAGTTTTTTGTGGTTTAAATTTTTTACAGGATGGGGTAACAAGCCCCATGCCCAACCCTCCTTAGTCGCTTTTTACGACATGCATGGCAGGGAACCGTGTTACTATTCTTTGCTCCCCTTTCGGGCCCCGGTTACACACGGGTGACCAGTTTAAGATATTCATTGGCTTTCCTCTCTTTCAGACTTCTTTATTTCATTCGTCGTTTTTCACGATCTTTCTGTTATGAAGTTTGTGTTTCGTTTCGTGTCTTATTTGTGTATTTTTATGATTTCTGTCAATATTTTTTGTCCTAGTTGCCTGTATGTAAATGTGGCTGACGAAGGGTGAGACCAGAAACGTCCCGTGTTTCCTGTGTACCGTTAATTTATAAAACTGATTAAGAATCACTGGGTTATGTCACTCCATTGTGTTACCCTTTTGTCAATGTTATACCCGTTGGGTTCATAAGGAGTATGTGCCTTCTGTACATTCAAGCCATGAATTCCTGTCCTGTGCCATCCGTTCAAGGTTTTGTGTGTTTTTCTTAATTCTTGTTATTTACCCTGGGGGATTACAGAACAAGGACTACCTTGTGGTGTTATCAACTGGTTACCTCAATGCATTTTCCATCTAATGTTACTTTCTCCTTCTGACAATTTGTTCCAACGGCACTTCTCTGGATCTTGTCATCAGTTCCACATTAGTGATCTTGTCATCGGTTTCACATTAGTGATCTCGTCACACCATTTCAGACCCGACAAACGACTCATTTATGAATGTCTGTAACTTTCAGGTTGATGTTTTTTCTTTGCTCTCCTTTTTTCTGAGCCATACAAAAGTACTACCATTAAATTTAAGTTGAATATTCTTATATATGCGTTGAACTTGATGAGGATGATATAATTTCTTTGGCTGTTAGCAGATAGCTCTTGACAGCCCATTGCCTCTCTGACAAAGGTACCAGTCTTCCTCAGTTGTTGTGATGATGTGTAGAGTGTATTGTGAATGGTTGGGTGCGATGGGAGTAGCTGGTGTCGCAGGTAAGTTAGTCTTAGGCACTGTAACAGTAGGTGTTCAATTGATTCCTCATGGTGGTGGCAGTGCCTACAGTTTGGTTCACGTAGTGGGTCTATTCTATTTAAATGTTTATTGACGGGGGCATGGCCTATTTTTAGCTGGAAGATTAGACTCTGATCTCTTCTTTTCGGTTGTTTAACTGGATCTTGGGGGAGTGGCTTCGCTTGATGTTTGAAAAAAGGACGCCCTGTCTGGGAGGTAGCCCACTTGTTTAGCCATTCTTGCCTATAATTGTTTCTCAGGATCTGTTGGCAGGTTTGCAGTGTGGTACTTGATGGGAACTGAGGCAGTGCTGCTCCACTTTTGAATAGTTTATCGGCTTTTTCATTTCCTGGAACTGCAACATGCCCAGGGATTCACTGGAGTGTAACTTCGACGCCATAGGAAGTGAACAGATGTTCAATTAAACTGCAGAGGTTATTAACATCAGGAGACATATCTCTATTGCTTGAAGTGCTAATTTTGAGTCTGAGAATATAACGATGTCCTCAGGTGGAGTGATGCCACTTTCAAAGTCTGAGATTATCCGTCACAATGCTTTTTCTAGTGCTGTTATTTCTGCATCATAGCTGGAACAAATTTCTACGCAAGGGCCAAAGATGCCAGGGTGGTCTTCTGGGTGCAGGTTGAGGTATTTTATCACTGCGCCATACCCAGCGTTGGTGGTAGCTTCAAAAGCAGATCCATCTGTGTAGACATGGATGATATCTTGTGGATATGAGTACAGTTTCAAAGGCGATGGTTTTTAGTAGTGGTGCTAGGGTGTTCTTGCCTGCTGAGGAGTCAGAGAGTTCAGTTCTTACTGTAGGAGTAGTTGTCTGCCAACAAGGTGGTTCATTATTGATAGTTGCAATTTGCTTTCTAACTGCTCGTAGGTGGTGTTTGATGCTAGCCTCTTTTGCATTTTTAAGAAAAGATGTCTTTTGTATTCTGTGTTTTTGGTGCCATTGTTCTATAATTTTCCTATTTTACTCCATTGTGTCCATTCTCAGCTACTTTTCGTATGTTTCCACAGCTGAGCGTTCTCTTCTTATGTTTAAAGAATCAATATTGATGTTGATTTCGCATGCATCTGTCGGCGGTGTTTTTATGGAACCACTTATAAACCGCAGAGCGTGATTTTGGACTTTGTCTAACTTTTGTAGGAGGCTTTTGCTTGCAAAAGTTTGGAGGGGGAAGGAATAGTCAATGACTGAGCGGTCATATCCAATATAGAGTTGGTGTAATGAGTGCTGGTTTGCTCCCCACCTACAGGAGAAAAAGTACTCGATGGGCCTAGGTCTTGTGGATGCTATCTAAATCAGCTTGACTATGTGAGGTTCCATGGTAAGTCTACGGTCAAATCGGGAATTCTTCGTATGCTAGTTTCTCTCCGTTCTTCCAGACCTCAATGTTTTTCTTATTAACTCTCTTGCTTTGACTAAACAGGCTGTACACGGTTTTCTCTACAATAATTCCAAGGTTCCAGAACTGACTCTACAGTATGCAGAGATGGTTGTTGTAGAAAAATTGTTTACAAATTCTGTTGTAGAATCGAATACGGAAATCGACAGTGTCACTGGCATATCACGCGTCACGGCAAAGCAAGCGAGATGGTCCCAATGCATAACAAACATGGCCACTACAGAAGTATTGAAATGTGTTTTATTTCAAACTTCTGAAGGATGGTATAACCACCTGGATGGACGAATAACAGAAAGACTTACATGTTTAGATTCTAGAAGTTTTCCTCTACGTTCACATATATGTAATATGGCTAGAAGTATAAAACTATAAGTTGATATGATCCGTACACACTTTCGAGCGATATAGGAAAATGCTTAATGGACGGACGAATAAGAAAGTTAGATGGAATGTTAGCTGTGGACTGTCCGGTTCTAACGAGACTAAAGTGGACAGAATCGGATGGACAGAAGACTAGAATGACGAAGAAGAGCTAGAACAGTTTGTACAGAAGTCAAAATTGCATGCATTTTGCTTACAAATTTAGCAGACCTACAAAGCCTGTGACGTCATGCTCTCCAGAAGGATTGCTTTGGCCAATAAAACGGGGGAGCGCAATGTGAACAAGGAACACTGAAAAACGTTTTGAAACAGACTGGACGTAGAGTTGCCACTACGCCTTTGTCATCTACGGTTGTGTGCGGCCTGCCAAGCCATTAATGTCCAGTGTGATTTCTGAAGTCTGAAGGTAAGCTGGATTATGAAGACTATCATGTGTATATTTCATTTATTACATATTGTTACCTGATGAATTATATTTGTACTGGACAGCCGAAAGGATAGTCTGGCGCTCTCTCTTCCAAACCTCTACACCTCACGGTAGAAGGGGAACGACTAAGTAAGTAAGAATATTATTTGTGTGTTAATGCTAGGAATTGCATCAGTTTATTTAAATTTGTGCATGATGAGAAGGATCAAGCATATTTAGGAAAACTATAAGTCATGTGATTAATATTTGGAAGGATCAAGCTTAAAGTATTTAAGGATGTACTGGAGTGCATAAAACACGATGACTGTTAGTACATATAACTAATTGAAATGGTTAAGCTTGTACTGTTTAACTGAAATTATGTCCTTGCTTACTATGACTTTATTACGTCGACATCTGATGACTGACTGGTCTGACATCTGGGCTTGTCAATTACAAATCTAGCCAGATACTGGCCAAGAACGATATGTTGTCTCAGGTTCATTTGACAATTCGATCATACTGTCAACTATCAGAAGCCTGTGTTGTTCATCAGTGGCAATCCCACATAAGTGGCGGAACCCAAAGTGTGAACTACAGCTGGTTCTTGGTACCCCTACAGTTGGGTCTGCCAAGACTGATAATTCCAGTGACAGTTCGGTGTCAGCAATATCAAGAATCAAAGATAAGTGTTCAATAAAGGACCTGACAGAATCCATACATGAACCAACAGCTATTATATTATTACAGGAGCAAGTCAAATGATGACAATAGTGTATTAAAGTCAAAGGACTCAAAGAACAGTACCACTAGGTTAGTAAATCAAGTATTCATTAACTTTACTAGCCACGAGAATAGTATTCCAGATCCTGAAGTGTAAAGGACAGTACTATTAATTAATTTACCAAGTGACTTGTGTTTAACACTTTTTTTCCCAAGAGGAAAAAACATTCCTACCATTACTGTAGATAAGAGATAACATTAATTTTTTTAAATTATTGTGTGAATATTTTATTACTCTTTTCCAAACAGCAGAAAAAAGAAATCACTATAAATATTAAATGATTCATTAATTGTACCTGAGGACTAGTTTAAAAGTTTTTGTTCATTATTTTTATCCCCTAGCATCAAATTTATCATAGGATAGTTGTGGGGAGGAGGCGCCTTAAATCCTGGTACTGCTTCTTACCATCTGGGCCAGTGATTTTCACAGTCTGACTATACCTATGATGTCTATACACCAGTGCTTATTTCTAAGACTGGTGTATTACTTTTAAGACCAGAACTCTTGACTGGCATTCTATCCGTGTATCATCTGATACACCTGGATATCATCTTATCTATTTCTTATATAATCAATAACCTCTCGTCACAGTTGTCAGGTTCTTGTTCATATTTTTGGTGGTTTGGAGATGTTTTCCTTTTGTCCAGATGACTAGATCATCAACAAAGAGTGCTTTTTGACAGGTGATGACATCTGGGAGGTCATTTATATATATAAGAAATAGTGTACAACTTAATGCTGATCCCTGGGGCAGTCCTTCCTCCAGGGTCCGTTGTTTTGAATGTAGATCCACTGAACGTTATTCGGATTGTTCTGTTGTGGAAAAAAACCTTTCAGCCAGTTGTACATTCTCCCTGATATTCCCATTCTTCGCACGGCCTATCCTCCAGACTCGATCACAGGCTTGTCTAAGGTATGGGAGGTCATTTATATATATAAATATAAATTACTATATGTAAGAAATAGTGTACAACTTAATGCTGATCCCTGGGGCAGCCCTTCCGCCAGGGTCCTTTGTTTCGATCAAAGGCTTGTCTAAGGTCAATACATGTTGCTAACACATTTTTTTGGGTCTTGGTAGACATCACCTATCTCTTGGGTGAATTTTATCAACTGATCCATTGTCTGTTTGTTTCTTCTAAAACCTGATTGATTGGTTTTTAAGATCTTAGTGCTTTCTAGCCACCAGTATAGCCTTTCATTTATCATCCTTTCAGCGATCTTGCTTAAACCCATTGAAAAAAAGAAGCAAATAAATAATAAATAATGCAAATAGTATTTTGGTTTTTAAATATTTTTTTTTTTAATTCACTGTCTATAAATAGCTTTTGGTGATAGCAGGAGAGGAAAGAAGACATCTTATTAAGCTGAGAGAACAAGTCATGGAGCAGGTCGACCACTTTAAATACATTGGAGCTGTCATAGACCGGAAGGGAGGCATCAAAGAAGAGTTGGCTACTCGAAGAACTTTTTCAAGCCATAAATCGAGGATTCCTCAACAAAAGAGAAGTTGGTGAAAAGACGAAGATGGCTGTATACCGCTCCACCTATGTCCCAGTCGTGACGTATAGATGCGAGTCATGGGCAATGACTACAACCCACAAATGCCAGATCCAAACCTCAGAAATGAGGTATCTCAGGAAGGTGGTTGTAGTAACAAGAAAAGACATGGTCCGCAACCAGACAATAAGTCAAGGCCTAAAATCCCAACCTTTGCAGATCCAAGTAGAACAGTCCCAACTAAGATGGTGTGGCCATGTCTGCAGAATGGGAGAAGATCGGCTACCATGGCAAGCGTGGGAAACTAAGAGCCAGAGATGCAGACCTCCAGGACGACCCAAAGTCCGCTGGGAGGACAACATTAGACAATCTTTGAAGGACCGAGGACTAGAATGGAACCAAGCCAGGAGGAAGACAGTCGATATAACAGTATGGCACTCTCTCTTCTAAACCTCTACACCTTACGGTAGAAGAGGAACGACTAAGTAAGTAAGTATAAATGACTTTTCAAGAAAATGAAACACTAAAAATTTGTTTCTGCTGTTGTAGGCGTGTAGTGGTAGTTTATCGGCCTCCATTATCATAAGATGTCCAAACCACTTAATCCTCCGTATCTCCGTATTCCCGATGCAGGATGCAGCTCCAACAATTCCTCTGAAGTCATCACATCTCACCCGGTCTCTCCTGGCAACACCAATGGCCCTTGTCAACATATCTCATCTCTCAGAATGTGATTTTACTCTCTTGGGCTTGGGTAAGGGACACTGTGTGGCACTGATAGCAAAGAGTTGGTAAGAATATATTAGTTATCGGTTGTCGTTAAGTGTTCGTGCTGATGTTCAGATGTTTGATTAGTGGTAACACTTAGTAAGTCACTGCACTGTTTTTTTTTTTTTACATTTTGTTTCAATTTCTCTGTCACGTTTTCTATTTTTAGCAAGAAAATATTTCTAAAGTATATGAACTCTGGAGCCTGGTTATGCCTGATGTTGTTGACATGTATGTTAAGTGTACCCGGCGATCTGCTAATCTTCATAGTTTCTGTCTTTAATTTGTCGATCTTCAAGTTGTATTTTCTACACGTTGAGTTAAGTGCGTTTGCATGTTTTTAGAATCTGTTTGATTAGATGATGTTTTATTGATAACACTGACTTCACAGACTTCAGCTTAAATAAACGTTATAAACACGGCATCATCATCATTGACACAGCATGTTTTAAATAAAACACTCATGTGTCTAGATATTAAACAAGAGAGTGAGGGAAGGAGTAAACTCTAAATATTGACTCTAAGAGGAGAACACTATAAATGGTACGTGCTTCATCTTTGGACACCTTAAAGTAATAACAAACTTGAGTAATATTTCAATCTCTATCTAATGTATTCAAAAAACTATGAACACGAAGTTACAATAATATACAGTCAGCGAAGTGCGTAACGTTCATGAAAATCCCAGATGAGTGAATACACAATATCAGCACAAATAAATACGCTGTCACACTAGACAATTAAAGGCATCCATCACAATATATTCACCCACTTTCGCCATCCCACATAGTCATGCTTTCCCGTGCCTTCCCCTGCCCACCTCTGACCTCCCTTTTTCTTCTCCACCAATCAAAATAATATATAATAATAGCCCTTTCAGTCATAACTGACTATGGGAATGCGCCCCTGAGGTGACAGCCCTCAGCTGCTTATTTTCCTGTTGGTCCTTTCCACCAATCAGAACCCCCCTAACATCTTCATTCTCTTTTATGCTCCTCGTATAGCATGGGATACTATGGCAGCGGTGGTTCTTGAAGCAATTTGTTTTACGTGATGAAGTTACCATCCTCATTCACGACCTCGTATTAGTCGCTTCAACGACATGCCTGAATAATCAGAGGTTTTATTATGTCTTTGTCTCTTCAAAGATCCCCGGGAACTTTACGACATGCTCTTTAGATTATTGCTAACAACGTATTTGTAACATGTGATTATACACAACAGAAATGGAATCGAGTGGATTCTGCCTAAACAGCTTGATGATCTGGATGTTGCAGATGACTTGGCTCTTCTGTCCCATAACCATAATCAGATGCAAGAGAAAATGAAAATTCTTGATCAGAGCTCACAACAAGTGGGCCTGAAAATACACAGGGAAAAGACAAAGATTATGAGAATAAATGCAAGAAATGATAACAATGTTGAACTTGAAGAAACACCACTAAAAGATGAAGAAACGTATACATATCTTGGCAGTAATATAGACAAACTGCCATCACTGGTGTCAATACCTGGTCCTCCAGGTTGGGGGTTTAAGCATAGGGCTGACACCCCTGTCTATGCAAAAAGAAACGAAGTTACGGAAACGACAACAAATGAACAAACTTTGCTGCGGGACGGACATCCAGAGTCTGAGGCTCGTATGACTGTCAGCGGTGAAAGCCGAAAGGAAGCCACTGACACGAAAATGGACGTCCTGACCGCAAAACGTGAAACAAGAATAGGATTTTGGAATGTCAGGACAATGAACGAGACGGGTAAACTAAAACAGGTCACATTAGAAATGAGAAAAACGAAAGACAGGCCGACCGAAAACAACTTGGCGGAGGACTGTGGAGGCTGACATGCAAAGAATGAACCAGAGTTGGGGCACTGTACGAAGGATGGCCACCGACCGAGCAAAGTGGAATCAATGTGTTGCTGCCCTACAAGACGCCACCAGGCGCAATGGCCACTGACTGCTTTGACGGTCGGCGGCTAAGGATATAAGGAGAAGAAGAATATAGACAAAGTTGGAGGGACAGACAATGATATCAAAATAAGAATACAAAAAGGAAGAGGAGCTTTCATTGCATTGGGAAACATATGGAGATCAAGAGAAATCGGATCCAACAAGAAAATAAGAATCTTCAACTCAAATGTCAAGTCAGTCCTATTGTATGGCTCTGAGACATGGAGAGCAACAAAAACAACTACCAAAAAGCTACAGACGTTTATAAACGGGTGCTTGCGTAGAATCGAAGGACAGAAATGGTATGACCAAGTCACAAATGTGGAGTTAATGACAAGAACGAGACAAGTGCCAGTGGAACAAGAGTTGAGAAGAAGACGCTGGCAATGGATAGGACACACATTGAGGACACCTGTTCATGCCATTGCAAGGCAGTCCTTGTTCTGGAATCCACAAGGAAAGAGAGGCAGAGGTAAATAAAAAAACACATGGAGAAGAGAGCTGGATACAGAGGTGAAGGTGATGAGAAAAACATGGAAAGGGCTTTAGTGGATGGCACAGGACAGGAAGACTTGGCATATGTTTGTTGAAGGCCTATGCTCCTCGGGGAGCTAAAGGGTATTGATTGATGTTATTATACAGGGTAATTGTAAAGTCACTTGTTAATGTTAATTTGTTAGTTCTTCATGTTATCTAGATACTTTATATGAAACAAACGTCACAATACAGCGACTTATCTGTTATTTTATGACATAAATGGATGTGTCACATTAACACAACAGCGCAAGGGGAGATCACGGGACATCGTGGCAGGCAATCAGTTTTGCTCTGTCTTGTAAAGTTGAGTTCAATGGTCATTTTATAATTTTTTTTTCTTTATGGGAATAAAAAATACATCTTATTTGTCAAATGTCAAATGGCAGTTATTACTCTTTGTTTTGACAAGCATGTTATGTATATCAAGTAGGTACAAGTGCTGATAATAACATTTTAAAAAGAAGAAATTGACTTGTCAATTACTTTGTAGAAATAGTAAATCGCATACCGCGATCATTTGATCGACCTTGACATTTTATTACAGCCGGCAACATTGGATCCTGGCTCTCAAGTGACATCCTTCTCTTGGCTATTCGGCCTGCGTTTTGAACTGAACCCATTTCATTTAGGGGGCTTCTCCAAAATGGCTATTTTCACAGGGTGTTATAAGAGCCTGTTTTCTCATAATGGTAGGGAGCATCTCGACTTGCTGCGATCAGCATCTCCGTCCTCCCAGAATCCTGGATTTATCTATTCATATCTCTCTTGCACACATCTTTCAAACTTCATATGTGGTTGCCTTTTTTATTTTATTCTGGTTGGAGGAAAGGGGGGGGGGGGGGGGGGGCACTGCGCAAGCTTATGTTCAATATTAAGTTTAATCCAGTTGAGATACATTTAGCACTTTCATGCAACACAAATAGGCTATTTTTTTTCCTTATGGCAGCCACATTAACGATTGTTAGTTACCTCCCTTGGAGTGCTTGGCGGGTTACATATACAAATTCGGCAAGTATTGATGATTCCATACGCATTGGAGAAAAAGAAAGGAATTTGGGGTGCGGGGCGAGGACAAAAGTCAGTTCCCACATGTACAACAAGCACGTAAAGACGCTGACTTTTAACTAACTTTCTGTATTCACTACACAAGCAGACATTGACATTGGGAACTCTTATCAATGTTCCACTACCATCGCACTGTTTTTTTCCTCATACTTAAATGTTGATACATTTATGCGTTTTATCTAACGGACGTAATTTTTATTACAAGGGCGGTAATAGGTGCTAAAAAGCTAGTCATAACTTTACAAAAATTGAATAGTTAGTTTATATAATTTTGTTTGTAACCTTTCTGTATCAAACAAGGAAAATGCAGTGTATTTTAAATTCTGAAGAAAATGTTTCGTTTTTTTGTTGCTGCTGTAGAAATATTCAGTTCTATTTTATATGGGATAAATAATTGCACGCTAGGCACAATACACGTCAGTAAATATGTATAACACGAGTTTCTCTTAACGCTTAGATTAAAATTACACTCTAATTTTCCATTTTTGACCGGCACAAAGTGCTGCCTAAACTGAAGCCGAGACGATGTAATTGACTAGCTCCCTTGTGAGCCCGAAACTGACCAAAAGTCCCTACCAACTTTTTCCACCAAACATTATAACATGAGGTGTTAAGAGGAGCTTTCATTGCATAGTGACTTGAATGGGCATTAAAATATATCGAGTCCACCTCATATATAATAGTCTCTCAACCCACACATTTAGTCTCATTGTATGGCCCTGAAACATAGAGAACAACGAAGACGTTATAAGCAGCAGTGGTTAAATCATATGTAACCATTCGTTTTCATTGATAAGTCGTCTTTAGAGCGTCGCGTTATAGACTAACCATAAATCCCAACGCCTTGTCCCTACACGTTATCATGGTCAAGTTTTGTGTAAAGTTGTTCAACTAATATCAGTTCTATCAATTATCTACAGCTTTAAAAGGAGAGTTGGTGACTAGAGTCCACATAGTCTGGAAGCGAGTTAACAGCGTTGTTAGGCATTTGTTTCATTTTTTTAAAATAAAATTTGGCGAAGCGTGTCCCTTTCAACCTAGTCAGTTATATTAGGGCTCATGTCCAAATATAAAAGACCGTTAAGTCTGATGACGTTATACAGGAAAATAGAACCAGACCCAAACAATAGAGGTAGACTGATAAGGTTGATAATGTTGGATTTTTATTCCCGTTAATGATATCCACCAAAAGATAGATATAAGTGGATGGAAGCAGACATCATCATCATCATCAGTTGATAAGATCTCTATGGTGTTGTTTGCTCCACTGTAGTGTATGGAATGTCAACTTGACCTACGCAGTGGTGTGTAGACATGGATTGAGTGTACAATGTGCGAATGATGATAAGGGTTCGTGTTGTTGACAAATGTTCTTTTCTCACACTCATGTATGACTGGAAGTCATCGACACCAACGACTGTGTACCTTTTCTAAAGTTTAATTGGACGTACACACTCGACAGCACAGATAGTGACAAATCACAGGTTGGCATAATACATCATAGTACAGTGGATAAATGGTCTTGCAATGTTATGTTACATGGGCACTCATGTAGATTAATATTATAATGGACTGTCAGTAGCCAAGCCCTCAGCATCGCCCATACATATAAATCATCTGACTTCACTGACTGAGCACGTCAGCTTATAAACAATATTTCAGATGGCTTCTAAACCTAATCTCGTTTAGCGACGATTCTCCCACATAATGTTCAGCACATATTTTTTTCATACAATAATATTGAACCGCTAATAACGGGTTCTCATGTGTAGCAGTGATCTCTGGACTAAACAAGCGATAATACGGGCATCCCCTTTCTCTTCTTGAAAGTCGCTACATGTTTTGGTTCCAAGATGGCTTCACTCGTGAACTGTCACTCACGTTTGGATGCAGATAATGAATCTGTCCTAAAGTTAGTCATTCATAAAACATTGCATTGCTCTGTAGATTTGATCATGAACAATTGACTGCATTCTACAGAATATAGTGCTGCTAGGAATCGAAGTCGTTTTCATCGAGTCAAATATATTCTCTTAGACATTCAAATCGTAGCTATCGAAAATGGTGGCTTCGATCGAGAGTTCATAAGAGTGTCTTTGATTACCTTGGTAGAGGAAATATGAAACTGCCATTCCTTGGCAATATGAATAAACACTGGGGTAAAGCATACACGATAGGTTTAGACGACTATCACTTTCCCCACAAATACTGAGATCACTTTTTCCCGGCGACAGGCCGACATAGGAAAAACACACACAGTCCCTATCAGGACGAAGCCAAATCACACCACACTCTAACGACACATCCGCCGAATAGCCTTTGACCTCTCTAGAGACAACAGAACATATAGTTCGACTTAGATATGTAAAGATATACAGATATAAGACAGACTCGTCCTACTCAGACAAACAATACACATAAATTCAGGCCATAGATATTCTGAAGCAAGAACAATCTATTATTACCCAAACAACGAATAAATCGCAGTAAAATGGATTTATCCGCGGAGTTTGATCGAAGAGATGGCACAACTTTCAAGGGAAGTAACTCAATAATGACTTTCCCTTAAGCACAAAAAAATTACCTATGTATAATATTGTAAGATATCAAAGACTGCACGTAACAGTCTTACCACACCTCCCGGGAAAAAAAAAATGGAACATTTTTTTTTTTTTTGAAATACATCTAGGAGCAACGTACAATAGGCTCACAACGCATGAATAATGCGCAGATGAAAATATCAGGAATACCTATAACGCCTAATATGAGGCTAAGTCGACTTATGGAGCGACTGGTGAGAATGTGTCTCATAAACTGAGAGAAATTATTTCTCTACAAGTATATTTTTCCAGGAAGGTGTCATCAAAGTATAATACAATTCTGGCAATTACACAATGCCTAAAAAATTCATATCATCATTTCGTATTAGATATCTTAAATTTATGATTTATGAAGAAAAAATCATCAAAGCACAGCGGTGAATAAACATCCATTAACCGCTATGTAGTGATACAATCATTATATTATTAAATTACAAATGTGTATCTATCATGATATAGAAAAGGAACTACTATAGAACTAGACATATCAAGAAGTCTAAGCCCTAATAGTTATGTGGAATCATGTGGGCATCTTGACAGAATGTCTGCCATCACATTATCTGATCCACGAATAGCTCGCACAGAGAAATGAAAAGGTTGAAGAGCAATTGCATATCGAGTAGACCTCGAGCTCTTCAAATTCTTACTCTGTATAGCAGTAAGAGCTTTTTGGTCGGTTTCTACTATGAAATGTGCGCCTAGAAGGAATCTCTGTAGTTTGAGGATCGACCAAACCATAGCTAATAGCTCACGGTCTAAAACCGAATAATTCCTTTCTGCCGCATTAAGTTTTCTGGAAATATACATTACAGGATGCAGAGTTCCAGAGTACTCTTGCATTAGTGCCGCTCCAATCCCAGTGGATGAAGCGTCACTACGAAGAACGAATGTCTTATCTTTAGTGGGTAGCACTAAAATAGGTGGTGTTGAAAACAATGTTTTAATCTTATCCAGAGAGCATTGGCATTCCTGAGACCAGTGGACCACATTAGGCGAACCTTTCTTTAGAAGTGTTGAGAGAGGTGCCATGATAGAGGATAGATTCTGAATGAATCTGCCATAAAATTGAATAAGACCTAACAGACTTCTCACCTGTTTTTTAGTCTTAGGGATTGAGATGTTAAGTATCTTACTAGTATTATGGTCCTCTGTCTTTAGGAAACCATGACCAACTTGGTGGCCTAGGAAAGAAATTTCGCTAAAACCAATATAGGCTTTAGAGGGTTTCGCTGTCAGGTTGTGCTCACGCAAAGTAGACAGCAATTCATCTAACCCTGAATAGTGATCTTCCCAAGTATCGCTGAAAAGACAGATGTCGTCTAGATATGCAATGACATCTGACCGATAAGATAGGATTCGGCGCATCATGCGTACGAATGTAGCTGGTGCGTTCATAAGACCGAAAGGCATAAAATTCCATTGGAACAAACCTCTAGGTGTTGAAAAAGCCGTGAGAGGTTTGGCGCGTTCAGATAAAGGAACTTGCCAATATCCTTTAGACAAATCAAGTTTAGTGAAAAAATGAGATTTGGAGAGTCGAGTAAGTAGCTCTTCCAGTAAAGGCATAGGTTCGGCATCGAACTTCGTTACTTGATTCAATTTTCGATAGTCAACGCAAAGACGTATGTTATTGTCTTTTTTACGCACAATAACCATCGGCGAAGAATATGCAGAGGTGGATGGTTCGATTATTTTCAAATCTATCATCTCATCCAACTCTTTCTCGACCTGTGCTTGAAAATGTATAGGTATAGGATAAGGTCTAACCCTAATAGGAGTATGGTCAGTTAGAACAATGTCATGTTGAATGACATTCGTTTGTCCAGGGATGTCAGTGAGTACATCCTGAAATGTTTGCAACATAGTTGAAACTTGTCGCTGTTCTCCTAGAGACAAATCAGGAGAGACAGTAACGTTCTTCCATGATTCACTGGAATGAAGTGGGATCATTGGAAGAGGAAGATTTACATCTGAAAAACTTGTTTCCTCATCCTGTATCACGGACAGTGATGAGTAATGACCATGTTGTACTGGAGAATTGTCCGTTGCTTGGAAAATGGGTTGCAAATAATCCGGACGTTCATGGAATTCAGTAAGCATATTGATGTGGAAGGTTTTATGCTTCCCATCAATATCGACAATATAGTCGACATCGGAAATTTTCGATATTATATCGTACGGACCTTTCCAAGAAATAAGTAATCTGTTTTCCCTACAAGGTAGTAATACAAATGCTTTGTCACCAGGACAAAGTTGTCGTAAGCATCTCTTCTTATTGGCAAATTGCCTTGCCTTCTGTTTCGCAAATTCAGAAGAAGAAGTTGCTAATTTGCATGCTTCGATAATTTTTTGTCTCAACGCGATGACATATTCGTAGGATGACTTTGTGTCATCGTCAATATTGTCAGATGTTATGAGATCGTGAAGCAACGACATAGGGCCACGCGGACGCGCGCCAAAGACGAGTTCAAAGGGAGAAAATCCCGTATGTTCATTGGGTACCTCTCTGTAAGCGAAGAGGGCCGCAGGTAAAACTCTGTCCCAGTCTTGAGGATGATCCTCAGTTATCTTCCCCAGTAAGTTTTTAAGTGTTCTATTAAGGCGTTCGACCATACCATTAGACATTGGATGGTAGATACTATTTAAAGATCTATCTATCTGCAGGGTAGACATTACTTGAGACATGGTATCTGATATTAGTTGGGTGCCATGGTCTGACAATATCTCTCCGGGGAACCCCAGACGAGAAAATATAAGCCAAAGAGCATCTGCAATATCAGCAGTAGTAATGCTCTTCAGAGGAATAGCCTCTGGCCAACGTGTGCACATATCAACACACGTCAAGATAAACTGATGTCCTCTGGCAGACTTGATCTTAAATGGACCAATAATGTCTATGGCCATTTTTTGAAACGGCCGAATAGGAATGTCCGCCGCCTGAATGGGTGCAGCATGCCGTGGACCTTTGGATTTAACTTCCTGACATACTTTACAAGATCGACAATAAATACGTATGTCCTTGTTTACCAATGGCCAAAAGAAAGCCGCAAGGACTCTTGACTTAGTACGGGAAAAACCCATGTGTCCAGCACACTGAGAGTCGTGAGCGTGCTGCAAAATTTTAACTCTCAAATTCTTGGGAACCAGGATTTGAGAATGACTTGACGTAATGGAGTCTTGAACCATACGTACAAGTACGCCATTCTTCTTTGTAATCCACGATTTACGACTTGTGTCCTTATTCGGATCACCTTTAGTTGCAAGAATGAAGAATTTCTTCAGAGTGGGATCATCTTCTTGCTGTTTTATAAACGAGTCACGAGAAATTACCAAGGGATTATCTTGGTTATGCACTTCATTATCTTCAATAGATGAAGTTTGAGGCACATTAAGAGCCTGAGCTCTAGTGACTACAGCGTTAGCAATCTGCATGTTTTGCCTTTCCCACGTGGAAATTTGTTGCGGAGTGCATTCCTTGACTCCATGAATGCGACCGATGATGAGGTCAGCGATCGGATTCGGAAGAAGACATGCGTGTACATCTCCCGTAAAGAAAGGAGTAGCAATCCTAATGATAGCAGTAGAGTATTTCTCTAATGTGCCGCCAAATGTTACACATTTGACTACTTGTCCAGTGGCACGGGAAGGATCTACGAGTGACTGCCTAACACCAATTGTGGTGCATCCAGAATCAAATAGCACAGAGACTGGATTGTTATTCACTAAACCCTTATGTAAGACAAGAGAACCTCTTCCATCATGCGCGACTGATGCCGGAAGAGCAGGAAGAGGATGGCCACAGCTTAAAGTAGACACTGTGGTTGGCTCAAATAACGTTTTGCATTGGGGCACTGAGATGCTCTCCCAAAATCAAAAGCGGCACATGCCATATTACTAGCATCATTATTATCTTTACTCTGTTTATAGGCTTCATGGGACTCTTGTTGTACAGAGTTTGCCTGAAAATGTGGTTTATGTCTTTTGTTTTGAGATCTACCTCGGTTATTATCACCTCTGTAGTTATTGTTACCTCTATTGTAACCCCTATTTGGGTTTGAGTCATAGTTCCCTTGGTTACCATTATCATATTCATTATAATGAGTATCTCTGTAATTATGATCTTGTTGACTCCAAGACGGATAACCCTGATAGTTTCTATAATTACTTCCTCTACGGAAATTCCTATAATTATGACCACCCCTGTGTCGAGAGCTATCAGGTCGTCTCCAGTTCTTTGAAGAAGAACCCTGAAATGATTGGTTACCTTGGTTTTGATAACTATTATGGTTACCTTTTTTATCAAATCTGTTTTGAGGTCCCTGAAATCTGTGTGAATAATTGGGATTGTATGGTGTTGCTGAAGCAACTGGCATACTCTCCTTAATCTTAGTGTTGCCAAAAGTCACGTCGGGGTGTGCAGTGACATATTGGGAACAATATTCTTCCATTTCTTTTAGAGATTTGGGTTTACGCTCATGTATAAATTCAAGGAAAGGTTTGTTCACACATGACATAATCTTATCTCTGAGCAACAAATCCATAAGTCCTTCATACGTTTTTTCTGTTTTGGAAAGCTCAATCCAACGATCAACTGTGAGACGTGCCTTTGCAGTGAATTCTGAGAATTCTACACCCGTCTCAGGTACCATCGTCTTAAATAAAAGGCGATAGCCTTCCTCACTTAGCTGATATTTTTTTATCAAAGCCGCCCTAATGACATCATAATTATCCTTATCTGCTTCTCCTACAAGGCATAATCTAGTCAAAGATTCACCTTTCAAGTTTTCTGATAATTGATTAGCGTATTGTGATTTATCCACATTATGTGTACGACAAGAACGTTCAAATCTATCCAGCCAGAATGTAATATCGTCACTGGACTGATTGAACGGTGGAACCTTAACCTTGTAAGTAGAAGGTTTACCATTACCACTAGATGCCTGATTAACATTACTCATACTTGTCAATCTCAATTTCTCCAACTCAAATTCATGTTCTCTTATTGCTTTTTTCTCTTCAGCATCTAATCTTTTTTGTTCAGCCTCCCTGTCTAATCTTTTTTGTTCAGCTTCCCTGTCTAATCTTTTTTGTTCAGCTTCACTGTCTAATCTTTTTTGTTCAGCCGCAGCTTCTCTTTCTAATTTTTTTTGTTCAGCTTCCCTGTCTAATCTTTTTTGTTCAGCTTCACTGTCTAATCTTTTTTGTTCCGCAGCAGCTTCTCTTTCTAATTTTTTTTGTTCAGCTTCAAATCTCCTTTCCTCCACCTGCATCTGTAATTTCTTTTGTTCAGCAGCAGCCTCAGCTTCTCTTTCTAATCTTTTCTCTTCCGCCATAGCTTTTCTTTCTTCTGCAGCTAATCTTTTCTCTTCTGCCATAGCTCTTCTCTCTTCTGCAGCTAATGCTTTGTCATATTGAGCAACTGCCCATTGTTCTAATTGTTGACCAGTTTTATCAAGGGCTTTCCCTTGTATAATGAAGTATTCTAATGTAGACATGGTGTCTAACAATAATACTAATCACCTGAAATAATAATAATACCACAAGTTCTCAATGACTTGATTAATCAGTATACTATCCCAATATCTGTGGGTCACAAGCCTTTAATAAGGTCTTGTATAATAGTAATAATAATCAGGTACTGGTTTATACCATAATCCAAGTGCAGTGCACAGGCAATTGTGTCTTATGAAATATACCTATATAAAACATATGTCAACCAACAGAATACATAAAGTACAAATAGGACTGACAATACAAGAACGTTTGCAGAAATCAAAATAAATCAAATAGGGAAATCAATGAAAATAATCACTGAATCTGCAAAGAATAACAACACCAATGACGTCACAATATATGAATACAAATTGTGAATAGAACTGAAAGATAGAAAAGAGTAGACCAACAAATTACAAACAACTCAAAACAAAACTAAAGAACAAAGAAATATTACAAAAATAACAATAATTACAGTCTTCACAGCTAACACAAAAGCAACAGTTGTCGCAGCAAATTTTCAATCAAGAAAATTGCACCTATAGAAAACGCCCACAACGGACCCTCTATGACGTGGGATATTCTGTTGTGAGGACGCCGCCCAACCTTAAACACAACCCGCTGACATAGAAACTAACATACTATACAAACAAATAACATGTAAACATAAATATATATAAATTATGTGTATGATAGTATGTGTTGCAAAATAGGCTCAGTTTTACAGTAATGGCAAAGTTATTTTTATGAACATAAACAAACTGCCACTTTATTCAATTAAACATTCTGGCCTTAAATATTAAAGTTCATATATGGAAAACAAGAAGATCCATCGATGAAAATAGGACTTCTTAGTACACAAATACTGTCTTCCTGTTAACATTGACAAGAATTGATCCAACTGTTCTGTGAAACTCTGTAATGTCTAATGTAAAACTGTCAACAACGCTGGCCTACATACTGCATTCACTTGACAGGTCACGTGACGAAGTGTTGACAAAGAGCAAACCAATACTGCAAGTGTGTCGTATCAGCCACAGGAAACGGTCTGGTATCGGTAATCTGTTGACTTCTGAACTTCTGCGAGGTCAAACCCAGAAAGCTGGTCCACCAGTTGATAGGTTGATAATGTTGGATTTTTATTCCCGTTAATGATATCCACCAAAAGATAGATATAAGTGGATGGAAGCAGACATCATCATCATCATCATCAGTTGATAAGATCTCTATGGTGTTGTTTGCTCCACTGTAGTGTATGGAATGTCAACTTGACCTACGCAGTGGTGTGTAGACATGGATTGAGTGTACAATGTGCGAATGATGATAAGGGTTCGTGTTGTTGACAAATGTTCTTTTCTCACACTCATGTATGACTGGAAGTCATCGACACCAACGACTGTGTACCTTTTCTAAAGTTTAATTGGACGTACACACTCGACAGCACAGATAGTGACAAATCACAGGTTGGCATAATACATCATAGTACAGTGGATAAATGGTCTTGCAATGTTATGTTACATGGGCACTCATGTAGATTAATATTATAATGGACTGTCAGTAGCCAAGCCCTCAGCATCGCCCATACATATAAATCATCTGACTTCACTGACTGAGCACGTCAGCTTATAAACAATATTTCAGATGGCTTCTAAACCTAATCTCGTTTAGCGACGATTCTCCCACATAATGTTCAGCACATATTTTTTTCATATAATAATATTGAACCGCTAATAACGGGTTCTCATGTGTAGCAGTGATCTCTGGACTAAACAAGCGATAATACGGGCATCCCCTTTCTCTTCTTGAAAGTCGCTACATGTTTTGGTTCCAAGATGGCTTCACTCGTGAACTGTCACTCACGTTTGGATGCAGATAATGAATCTGTCCTAAAGTTAGTCATTCATAAAACATTGCATTGCTCTGTAGATTTGATCATGAACAATTGACTGCATTCTACAGAATATAGTGCTGCTAGGAATCGAAGTCGTTTTCATCGAGTCAAATATATTCTCTTAGACATTCAAATCGTAACTATCGAAAATGGTGGCTTCGATCGAGAGTTCATAAGAGTGTCTTTGATTACCTTGGTAGAGGAAATATGAAACTGCCATTCCTTGGCAATATGAATAAACACTGGGGTAAAGCATACACGATAGGTTTAGACGACTATCACTTTCCCCACAAATACTGAGATCACTTTTTCCCGGCGACAGGCCGACATAGGAAAAACACACACAGTCCCTATCAGGACGAAGCCAAATCACACCACACTCTAACGACACATCCGCCGAATAGCCTTTGACCTCTCTAGAGACAACAGAACATATAGTTCGACTTAGATATGTAAAGATATACAGATATAAGACAGACTCGTCCTACTCAGACAAACAATACACATAAATTCAGGCCATAGAGATTCTGAAGCAAGAACAATCTATTATTACCCAAACAACGAATAAATCGCAGTAAAATGGATTTATCCGCGGAGTTTGATCGAAGAGATGGCACAACTTTCAAGGGAAGTAACTCAATAATGACTGTCCCTTAAGCACAAAAAAATTACCTATGTATAATATTGTAAGATATCAAAATACACAGATATGTAGAGAGAAAGTAACAATTACACACACAAACAGTAGTGACAAAGTGACAGATGTTCAGAAACGTCGAGACAAAGTGACAGATATACAGACACGTGTAGACAAAGTGACAGATATACAGAAACATGTAGACGAAATGACAGATATACAGAAATGTAGAGACAACGTGACAAATATGCAGAAACGTTGAGACAAAGTGACAGACATACAGAAACGTGTATACAAAGTGACTGAAATACAGAAACGTAGTGACATCGTGACAAATACACAGATAGATGCCTAGTGAAGTGATGATGATGATGATGATGATGATGATGATGATGATGAGGATGTTGATGATGTACTTCCCAAAAGCAATGCAAGCTTCTCTTGGCTTTTTGTGCTCTTATTGTGATTTCATTGTCTGTCTCTCCAACTTTGACTGCATAATTTGTTACATGGTAGATAACTCATGTATTAATTCGCTTCTTTAATATACGTTTTATTTCCCTTGCATGTCGCTGTCGCTTGAAGGTAAGACAAGACTAATGGAAAGTTATCTCACGTGCAGTTTCCCGGGGTTTCTAAGGAGATTTAAAGGAATAAGGCCACTGTTCCCTCACGCATGTCGTATGAGGCGACTGATATGAGGTTGTGTATGGAAGTGACAACCTCAACATACAAAATAAATGGTCACAGAAACCAGTGCTGCAAGCGTATTTAAATGTTTTGGTGTAGGCTTCCCGGGGACAGTTGAAGTAAGTCAGAAAATGTCATGATCTCGGTTCGTTATTAACATCAAGTTAATGTATGGAGGCATATTTGGTGTCTTTCTTATATGACAACATCAAGTTAATGTATGGAGGCATATTTGGTGTCTTTCTTATATGACAACATAAAGTTAATCTATGGAGGCATATTTGGTGTCTTTCTTATATGACAACATCAAGTTAATGTATGGAAGCATATTTGGTGTCTTTCTTATATGACAACATAAAGTTAATTTATGGAGGCATATTTGGTGTCTTTCTTATATGACAACATAAAGTTAATGTATGGAGGCATATTTGGTGTGTTTCTTATATGACAACATAAAGTTAATGTATGGAGGCATATTTGGTGTCTTTCTTATATGACAACATAAAGTTAATGTATGGAGGCATATTTGGTGTCTTTCTTATATGACAACATAAAGTTAATCTATGGAGGCATATTTGGTGTCTTTCTTATATGACAACATCAAGTTAATGTATGGAAGCATATTTGGTGTCTTTCTTATATGACAACATAAAGTTAATTTATGGAGGCATATTTGGTGTCTTTCTTATATGACAACATAAAGTTAATGTATGGAGGCATATTTGGTGTCTTTCTTATTTGACAACATAAAGTTAATGTATGGAGGCATATTTGGTGTCTTTCTTGTATGACAACATAAAGTTAATGTATGGAGGCATATTTAGTGTCTTTCTTATATGACAACATAAAGTTAATGTATGGAGGCATATTTGGTGTCTTTCTTATATGACAACATAAAGTTAATGTATGGAGGCATATTTGGAGTCTTTCTTATATGACAACATCAAGTTAATGTATGGAGGCATATTTGGTGTCTTTCTTATATGACAACATAAAGTTAATATATGGAGGCATATTTGGTGTCTTTCTTATATGACAACATCAAGTTCTAGTATGGAGGCATATTTGGTGTCTTTCTTATATGACAACATAAAGTTAATATATGGAGGCATATTTGGTGTCTTTCTTATATGACAACATCAAGTTCTAGTATGGAGGCATATTTGGTGTCTTTCTTATATGACAACATAAAGTTAATATATGGAGGCATATTTGGTGTCTTTCTTATATGACAAAATAAAGTTAATGTATGGAGGCATATTTGGTGTCTTTCTTATATGACAACATCAAGTTAATGTATGGAGGCATATTTGGTGTCTTTCTTATATGACAACATAAAGTTAATGTATTGAGGCATACTTGGTGTCTTTCTTATATGACAACATAAAGTTAATATATGAAGGCATATTTGGTGTCTTTCTTATATGACAACATCAAGTTAATGTATGGAGGCATATTTGGTGTCTTTCTTATATGACAACATAAAGTTAATTTATGGAGGCATATTTGGTGTCTTTCTTATATGACAACATAAAGTTAATATATGGAGGCATATTTGGTGTCTTTCTTATATGACAACATCAAGTTAATGTATGGAGGCATATTTGGTGTCTTTCTTATATGACAACATAAAGTTAATATATGGAGGCATATTTGGTGTCTTTCTTATATGACAACATAAAGTTATTGTATGGAGGCATATTTGGTGTCTTTCTTATATGACAACATCAAGTTAATGTATGGAGGCATATTTGGTGTCTTTCTTATATGACAACATAAAGTTAATGTATGGAGGCATATTTGGTGTCTTTCTTATATGACAACATAAAGTTAATGTATGGAGGCATATTTGGTGTCTTTCTTATATGACAACATAAAGTTAATATATGGAGGCATATTTGGTGTCTTTCTTATATGACAACATAAAGTTATTGTATGGAGGCATATTTGGTGTCTTTCTTATATGACAACATCAAGTTAATCTATGGAGGCATATTTGGTGTCTTTCTTATATGACAACATAAAGTTAATTTATGGAGGCATATTTGGTGTCTTTCTTATATGACAACATAAAGTTAATGTTGGATGCATATCTTGACAACCGGCTAAGCACAATGCTGCAGTATTCAAATGTGGAAGTGAACCCGTCTGTGTGGCTAAATATGCCGGCATTGACTCTTGAAATCATCCACACACTTCCAGGGATTCCCCTTGTGGTGAAAAAAAAAATGTTCAGAACCCAACATTCCACATTTAGCTTGGAGGAGTCACTTGAGCCCCAGACATAACTTTGGCTTTTCATCTGGTTGACTGCATTCATGAGGATCTCACTATGGACTCCATGATAGGCTAGCTCTGGAGGACGTGAGCTGAGAGTATTTAAGACTACTTTGCACAGTACATTTCTCTTAGTGGCGGGAATTCACAATGCTAAGCAAAAGAGCGAGAAGCTCAGCAGCCCTAGTTAAACAACAACAACAAACAACCAAACGTTAAAGAAATGTTAAAGGTCAAGAGCACAACATTCCAAGCAAAAGCGGCGTTTTACAAGTTCAAAAATCTGTTATGTAACTATTATTTGTCCGCGGAATCAAGAGGAAGAGCTCTTCTGTGTCATATGCAAGGAGATTGAAAAATACTCTCTCTTTTTAAAAATGTATATCCACACTTGGACACTTACTTACTTACTTAGTCGTTCCACTTCTACCGTGAGGCGTAGAGGTTTGGAAGAGAGAGCGCCAGACTATCCTATCGGCTGTCTTCCTCCTGGCCTGGTTCCATTCTAGTCCTCGGTCCTTCAAAGATTGTCTAATGTTGTCCTCCCAGCGGACTCTGGGTCGTCCTGTGGGTCTGGATCCCTGGCTCTTTGTTTCTAATTCTTGTCATGGTAGCCGATCTTCTCCCATTCTGCAAACATGGACAAACCATCTCAATTGGGACAGTTCTACGTGGGTCTGCAGGGGGTGAGATTTTAGGCCTTGACGTATCGTCTGGTTGCGGACCATGTCTCTTCTTGTTACTTCAACCACCTTTCCCAGATACCTCATTTCTGAGGTTTGGATCTGGCTTTTGTGGGTTGTAGTCATTGCCCATGACTTGCATCCATATGTCAAGACTGGAACATAGGTGGAGCGGTTTACAGCCATCATGCCCTGCTGCTTTGTCCATCTTGATTTTCTCCAGTGCTGCCTTCAGTTCTTCCATCTTTATGTCATCTTCACCATCATTGGTTTTCTTTTCTGTGCTAGTGGTTATCTTTTCTGATGCTTCACCATGCTCACCATCCAGGAGTTCTGAGAAATATTCGTTCCATCTTTCCATTATTTCCTTTGGGGCAGTAAGCAATTTGCCTTGCTTGTCCTTTATAAATTTGATAGGGCATTGTTTTTCCTTCCTCGTGTTCTTTAGGGTCTTAAAGAACAATTTCTGGTTTTCTTGCGCATCTTTTTCTAGCTTTTCTCCAAATTCTTCCCAGGACTTCTGTTTTGCTGCTAGCACCTTGTTCTTTGCTTCTGTTCTGAGTATCACATATTCTCTATATTTCTCCATTTGTCTTATTGTGTTTTTAGCTCCTAAGTATTGTTTCCATGCCATTTTCTTCTCTCTTATTTTCTCTTTGACTTCCTCTGTCCACCAAGGTGTCCTCTTTCTTTTGTTCCTAAGTCGGACTTCGCCACATGCTTCTGCAGCAGCTGTCTTTATGATGTCCTTGAATTTGAGCCAGAGGGTTTCCAAGATTGTTCTTCTGTGTCGCTCACCGCTGCAGCAATAAGCCCCTGATATCTGATCTTAATTTATGGCACTCTCAGCTTGCAGGTCCTTATGCTCATTTCTCCCGTTCGTTAACTTAGCTTCCTGCGTGATGTTGAGCAGTTCCTAGCCTGACTCTTTCAGTTGTTCTTTTGATTGTAAGCAGGTAGTAATCACTTCCAATCTCTTGCCCCCTCCAGACTCTAGAATCCCGGACATATTTGAATGAGCTCCTCCTAACAATGGCATAGTCGAGACTTCTCATTCTTTGTTGGTTCACATCTAGTGTATGCATGAATGCTCTTATGGTGGAACTTTGTGTTTGTAATGATCAGATTATGCTCACTGCAGAAGACAAGGAGTCGCTTTCCATTATCATTGAGAGTATCTTCTCCATATCTTCCGATAACTCTACCCCATCTAGCATGGGCATTTCCAACTCTGGCATTGAAATCTCCGAGCATGATAATTTCATCTAGGCAGTCATCCACTGTCCTTTGAATCAGCTCCAGGAATTCCTCCTTGACCTCTGCTCTCTCATCCTCATTTGGCCCATACACTATGATCAGGTTGACTATGGTTTCTCCTTCTTTTAGTTGTACAACCATAATGCGCTCCAAGACACACACACTTGGACACACGGGAAACAAATATAAAAAACAAGCCGCGATAGGATGTTGTATAGTTTTAACTTTTTTAATTCCAGAAACAGAATAAATTGTTTTCTTCCCACTCACACTTTGTGAGGAAGCATTTCAATTGTGGAAAATTGAAAAATTGCCATTGCGAATGTTATTATGCCACGTGGTGATCTTCATTTTCATAGCTTCTATCTTCTCCAGGACATCAAAGATGTCTCCTCCTTCACCTTGAAGTGACAAGTTTAGCTGTTATCTGAGTACATTAAGTCATTCACCCTTCGTTCACCCCTTTAGTTTACTTCACCCCCAAAATAATTTCATTCACCCTTGGGTGAACCATTCACCAGTTTAAGATATTCATTGGCGTTCCACTCTTTCAGACTTCTTTATTTCATCCGTCGCTTTTTCACGATCTTTCTGTTATGAAGTTTGCGTGTCGTTGTGTGTCCTATTTGTGTATTTTTATGATTTCTGTCAATATTTTGTGTCCTAGTTGACTGTATGTAACTGTGGCTGACGAAGGGTGAGACCAGAAACGTCCCGTGTTTCCTGTGTTCCGTTAATTTGTAAAACTGATTAAATATTGATTTATTTGTATATATATATATATATATATATATATATATATAGATACATATATATATATATATATATATATATATATATATATATATGTACCAGTTTAAGAATCACTGGATTATGTCACTCCATTGTGTTACCCTTTTGTCAATGTTATACCCGTTGGTTTCATAAGGAGCATGTGCCTTCAGTACATTCAAGCCAGGAATTCTTGTCCTGTGCCATCCGTTCAAGGTTTTCCGTGTTTTTCTTAATTATTTGTATTTACCCTGGGGGATTACAGAACAAGCACTACCTTGTGGTGTTATCAACTGGTTACCTCACTGCATTTTCCATCTAATGTTAGTTTCTCCTGACATTTTGTTCCAATGGCACTTCTCTGGATCTTGTCATTGGTTCCACATTAGTGATCTTGTCATCCACATTAATGATCTTGTCATACCATTTCAGTCATGACAAATGACAAACTTATGAATGTCTGTAACTTTCAGGTTGATGTTTCTTTCTTTGCTCTCCATATTTCTGAGCCATACAAAAGTACTACCATTAAATTTAAGTTAAAAATGTTTATATACGCGTTGAACTTGATGATGATGATGATATAATTCCTTTGGGTGTTAGCAGGTAGCTCTTGACAGCCCATTGCCTCTCTGTCAAAGGTACAAGTCTTCCTCGGCTGTTATGATGGCGTGTAGAGTGTATTATGGATGGTTGGCAGCGATATGAGTAGCTGGTGTCACAGGTCAGTTAGTCTTGAGCACTGTAACAGTAGGTGTTCAACTGATTCCTCATGGTGGTGGCAATGCCTACAGTTTGGTTCACGTAGTGGGTCTATACTATTTAAATGTTTATTGACGGGTGCATGGTCTTTTCTCAGCTGGAAGATTAGACTCTGATCTCTTCTTTTCGGTTGTTTAACTGGATCTTGGGGGAGTGGCTTCGCTTGATGTTTGAAGAAAGGACGCCCTGTCTCGGAGGTAGCCCACTGGTTTAGCCATTGTTGCCTATAATTGTGTCTCAGGATCTGTTGGCAGGTTTGCAGTGTGGTACTTGATGGGAACTGAGGCAGTGCTGCTCCACTTTTGGATAGTTTATCTGCTTTTTCATTTCCTGAGACTCCAACATGCCCAGGGATCCACTGGAGTCTAATCTCAACGCCATAGGGAGTGAACAGCTGGTCAATTAATCTGCAAATGTTATTAACACCAGGAGACATTTTGCTTTCTAGGGCTTGAAGTGCTGATTTTGAGTCTGAGAATATAACGATATCTTCAGGGGGTGTGATGCCACTTTCAAAGTCTGAGATTATCCAGCACAATGCTTTTTCTAATGCTGTTATTTCTGCATCATAGCTGGAGCAAATTTATCTGAGAGAGCCTAAGATGCAAGGGAGGTCTTTTGGGTGCAGGTTGGGGTATTTTATCACTGCGCCATATCCAGCGTTGGTGGTAGCTTCAAAAGCAGATCCATCAGTGTAGACATGGATGATATCTTGTGGATATGAGTCTATAGTTTCTAAGCGATGGTTTTCAGTAGTGGTGCTAGGGTGTTCTTGTCTGGTCAGGAGTCAGAGAGTTCAGTTCTTACTGTAGGAGTAGTTGCCTGCCAACAAGGTGGTTCATTATTGATAGTTGCTATTCTAACTGTTGGTAGGTGGTGTTTGATGCTAGCGTCTTTTGCATTTTTAAGAAAAGATGTCTTTTGTATTCTGTGTTTTTGGTGCCACTGCTTTATCGTTTTCCTATTCTCCTCCGTTGTGTCCATTCTCAGATACCTTTCACATGTTTCCACAGCTGAGCGTTCTCTTCTTAGGTTTGAAGGTTCAATATTGGTGTTGATTTCGCATGCATCTGTCGGCGTTGTCTTCATGGCACCACGTATCCACCGTAGATCGTGATTATTTCTAACTTTTGTAGAAGACGTTTGCTTGCAATAGTTTGGAGGGGGAATTAGTAGTCAATGACTGCGCGGACATATCCAGTATAGAGTTAGCGTAATGAGTGCTAGTTTGCTCCCCACCCACAGGAGAAAAGGTACTTGATGATCCTAAGTCTTGTGGATGCTATCTCACTCAGCTTGTCTACGTGAGGTTCCATAGTAAGTCTACGGTCAAACTCGACTCCAAGATATCTCGGGAATTCTTCGTATGCTAGTTTCTCTCCGTTCATCCAGACATCAATTTTTTTTTCTCATTAACTCTCTTGTTTAGACTTAACAGGCTGTACACAGTTTTCTCTACAATAATTCCAAGGTTCCAGAACTGACTCTACAGTATGCAAAGATGGTTGTTGTAGCAAAATTGTTTATAAATTATGTTGTACAATCGAATACGGAAATCGACAGCGTCAGTGGCATATCACGCGTCACGGCAAAGCAAGCGAGAGGGTCGTAACGCATAACAAACATGGCCACTACAGCAGTAGTGAAATGTGTTTTATTTCAAACTTCTGAAGGATGGTATAACCACCTGGATGGACGAATAACAGAAAGACTTTCATGTTTAGATTCTGGAAGTGTGCCTCTACGTAGATATATATGTAATATGGCTGGAAGTATTTTGGATCGGAAGATTTCTTAAGTTGAAAGTTTAAAACTATAAGTTGATATGATCAGTACACACTTTCGAGCGATATAGGAAATCGTTAAATGGACGGACAAAGAAGAAAGTTAGAAGGAATGTAAGCTGTGGGCTGTCGGTTCTAACGAGACTAAAATGGACAGAATCGGACAGACAGAAGACTAGAATGACGAAGGAAGAGGTGGAACAGTTTGTACAGAAGTCAAAATTGCATGCATCTTGTTCACAAATTTAGCAGACCTACAAAGCCTGTGACGTCATGCTCTCTAGAAGGATTGCTTTGGCCAATAACAAGAAGGAGCGTAATTTGAACAAAGGACACTGAAAATGTTTTGAAACAGACTGGACGTAGAGTTGCCACTACGCCTTTGCCATCTACGGTTGTGTGCGGCCTGCCAAGCCGCTAATGTCCAGTATGATTTATGAAGTCTGAAGGTATGCTGGATTATAAAGACTATCATGTATATATTTCATTTATTACATATTATTTCCTGATGAATATTAGTTGTGTGTTAATGCTAGGAATTGCATCAGTTTATTTGAATTTGTGCATGATGAGAAGGATCAAGCATATTCAGGAAAACTATAAGGCCTGTGATTAATATTTGGAAGGAGCAAGCTGTAAAGTATTTAAGGATGTACAGGAGTGGATAAAACAAGATGATTGTTAGTACACATAACTAATTGAAATGGTTAAACTTGTACTGTATTACTGAAATGATGTCCTTGCTTGCTATGACTTTATAACGTCGATATCTGATGACTGGCAGGTCTGACATCAGGGCTACTAACCTACAAATCTAGCCAGATACTATCCAAGACCGATATGTTGTTTCAGATTCATTTGACTATTCGATCATACTGTCATCTATCAGAAGCCTGTGTTGTTCATCAGTGGCAATCCCACATAAGTGGCGGCAACCAAAGTATGAACTACAGCTGGTTCTTGGTACCCCTACTGTTCGGTCTGCAAAGACTGATATTTCCAGTGACAGTTCGGTGTCAGCAATATTACAAATCAAAGATACGTGTTCAATAAAGGACCTGACAGAATCCATACATGAAGTAACAGATAGCTGTATTATTACAGGTGCAATTCAAATGATGCCAATTGTAGTGATTTGGATCTGTCTCACAACACGGTTTTCTAATCTGACCAAACCGCACGCCATAGATAGGGAACTCTCTGATACTGTAACCAATGGAAACGTACCTTTATTATTATTGTGGTAGGAAACGTACTATGGTTAAAACCTAGAGGCCCATTTTGTGTAACCAATGGGACAATAATATTTAATTTCATAAGAACTAAAGAAGTATCACCAGAAAGGATTATATAATTCATCAAATGGAATGTTACTTTAGAGGTAGGTGTAAAAACTGTCTCGAATAATATTCTAGTAAGATAGAAATATGGAGTAAAAGAGCTGTGTTACATCAGGATTAGTCCAACTTTGCTAGTTAAAGCATGCATACATTGTAATGCATTTTGCAAACTAACTAATAAATAAATAGATCGATACAAAATAATTCACAGTATAATTCAAACTTTAATTGACCAAAATCGGCCCATAAATAAGGAAGATACGTGAAAACTAGATTTTATACATTGAACAGAGAGCAAAATTTTGTATCAGTTTGATATTTTTATCACCCCTTTTTGAGTATGCCATCCGAGACGGCGGGGGCGGTAGTATATAAGACCTTGAACTTGGCTGAAAAAATGCCACAACTTTTCCAAAAACAAGCTGAACTGAAGATAGAGCGGTAAAAGTGTTTGAGTAATATACTTTGCCACTGCATCTGTCTAGCAGACCTAGATGCCCATTAACAGCCTGTTACAGCTTGTGTGTATTGCCTGAGGGTAAGAAAGATATATATATATATATATATATATATATATATATATATATATATATATATATATATATATATATATATATATATATACATATTTATGTATTATTCCTGTGATTTAATCCACTGGTGTGTTAGAAATTGAATAAGCCTGTGTTAAGAATATTCAAGGACGAATGTGTTGCTTGCCGGAAAGCATGTCGATTTTAGAGGCGAAAGCCAGCATTGGAAAATGTGTAAGATAATTGAGAATGATGTCAAAAATACGACTGTAAGTTTGATAATACATCTGAACGAGTATTTGTTAAAGGAATTGACATGTATCATGGAACCTAAGGAAGGATTAACAGGAATTGATGGGATGAATCGATCAATATATTACTTAGGAAATTTATACTATTCCAAATCATTGTATGGAAGCAAATCATGGACACAAGAATCAACTTAGGAATTATAAGGAAATTGTAGTCACAGTAAACTGGCTGTGATGGGGGTGAAGTAAATTGTTCTGTGCATATGTTAGCACAATGTCTGACACTGTATGTTATGTCCTTTGTGTATAAAGACAGAGTAGTGCTGGACCATACAGGGGTTGTGATTATTTGCATTTCATGTTTTATCCTGCAAACGTTGTACCCTGCACATTATCCGAAGTATCTGATTCCTATAACTCGATTGGACTCTGAGGTGTGAGAGCTCGTGAAGATGTTTAAGCCAGACACCATTGTCCACTGCCTGGCAATTCACAGAAGTGTTCGTCCACGGCAGAAGAGTATGGGATCTTCTTGTTTTCAAGATAAGTGGCCTTTTGTAGCCACTGGTAAGCGTGTTCACAACAAAAGATAGAACTAGAATAAAACATAACTATATTGCTAAAATTTACAGTGTATGGTGAGTATGGACATTATGACTCCACTCTACCTTCACAGTCAAACTCAGTGACATTTTAGTAAATTAAAAGTATTACTCCATGTGGAAGACAATAGAAACTTCAGTACAAGATTATGTTTCATAATTTAAGTTTCTATGTTTATTTATTTCATGATGTAAATACCTTTGAGTTTTCCTAAGTTACCTAACCGAAAAGAGAACCGGTTGTCGTGGAATATTCTAATCCACATATATAAATTATTAGGTAAATATGAAGCCTAACAAATAAAATAAATAAAGGAAGAAGAATGGTAAAGAACAGTGCTGTCACAATGACAGTACTCGAAATCCCCTTTGTTTTATGCTTCGTCTGCAAATTGTAACGCTTTCACGCTGATGGTAAAAGCTTACTGTATTATACCCGCTTTCTTCAATGAAACGTGTGCTGTATTTCTTGGAAAAACATTGAGAGGCAGACTGCGTAATGACCTAAATTAATCCTAACATTAATTATACTGCGTTACCAAAACGAACGAACAGATGGACTAAAGGATAAAAAGAGAAGGGAGAGGCAGAAAGCCGAACACTAAACACGCGTCGCGCGATACACAAATGCTGCCATCACGCGTGTAAGACTACATGCACTAATTTTTTTTCGGACGGACAGTGATAAATTCACTACCCTTCCCAGAGTTAGGTTTTAAAATCATAAAAAACGCTTATTAGGAAAGATAACAATAGATGGGTTTACGTTTGAAAACATTACAGTACCCAGACAGCACATCTTCGAAACAGGAGGTCGAAGAAATTGCATATTTTGAACGCAGCCACGTAGCTCTTTTAAATTTGGATATTTGGGTTCCTTAGGGCTTGTTGACAAAGAATATGTAAAACGTTACGCAAATAGTCCAGGAATTAATAAATTATAACCAAAATAAAATAGTGGGGATGCCTGACAACATGGAATCATTTCTGCTCATAAAATTTTTTTTTTTAACGTGTTTGAAAAAACCTTACGTTACATAAATAGCCTACCATGTAAACTCCAAATTGATTGGAGCGCAACAAATGAAAGACTAACCACGATTGGTCGGGCTATAAATACTATCTTGGTTGTTAGGGAGACGTAGGAAGGTAACATTTTTCAAACACTTGTCGAAACGTGGCTCCATTGGCTAGACTCGCTGATATACTCACTTAGGAGCGTTAGTTCGAGACCACTAGTGCAAATAAGCTTGATAAAGCAACAGTGCGTTGAAGCCAGCTCATATTTTTGCTAAATAAAAGCCTGGAACATAAGCAGATGGGAATTTGTGCCAGTAAATGTGCCAGAATTCATTGCTAATCAACGTATCTGTGTTTATTCTATGAATTGTGGTAAGCTTGAACCATTCAGTACCTTTTAATGAAAATTGAATGTGAATTGTTAATTTATGCCTGTATATATATGTGTAGTTCAGTGGCAAACAGGAGATAAAGCCTATAATGCTCCAGCCTGAATAGAAGGTGTCGGAGGAAAGTAAAACTGCATGGAATGGCCAAATAGTACACTGACACCTGGATGATTGACTAGAAAGAAATAATGCTGGAATTGCAGAGGCGTAGTAACCATTAAGGAGGTTAATACGGGTATAAAGTATTTCAGATGAAGCTGACAGTTGGCCTAACGCTCTGAACTCAATGTTTGTGCTGTATTGTGCTCAGTGTAAAAAGAGAGTATAAATTAGTTATGAAGTAGAAGGTACATCCTTCTTGATTTCAGGGACCGTGGTCTTGATGGTACTGAGCAGCACCTGGTCAGAGCTTTGCTGAATCCAGAGTCGGACAGCATACTCCTTGGTCTTTTTAGCTATCAGTGAGGTGTCTCCAGAGCCCAGGGGAGAATTCGAGCAGAGGAGTCCTTTCCTGCCGCCGTCACGCAAGATAAGCTGATTTGGCCAGCTGAGCTCAACATTATGTCCCCTCATCTTGAAATGACTTTGTAAAAATAA
This sequence comes from Oreohelix idahoensis, assembly GCA_024509875.1. Classification (NCBI taxonomy): domain Eukaryota; kingdom Metazoa; phylum Mollusca; class Gastropoda; order Stylommatophora; family Oreohelicidae; genus Oreohelix; species Oreohelix idahoensis. The sequence goes on along the minus strand of JAMPIV010003071.1, from coordinate 5,038 downwards.
CATTCAGAGGGGAATTTAATTGTCTTAATATCAGGAACTGAGAACATCTCCAATACTAGTCCCTAAAGACAAACTATTGAAGTCATGATGACAAATACCAACAGAGCTTGAACAAAACAAAACCAGTATTACCTCTTATTACTACTACACAACTGACACACATAGGATACTTTTAATAATATATGTCATTACAATATTCATATTGATAAATTCTGTACATATAACTTGTAAGTAAAATTGATTGTGATTCCTGGTTCCATTTGTATTTGAATCAGGACACATATTCATTCATAATAACAATGAATACATATTGTTATTTGAAAAGTTATCAGTGACTCCTTAAGATATTCTCATAGAGTGTTATATGTATGTGAGTGTCACAGTGTTGTCAAAAGTAGTGGATTAAATTAAATTGTTTATCTGTCTGTTGTTGTGACTTACACTTCATCATACACATACCCTAGACACATAACGTAGTCATCACACTATTCCAGAATAATTCTGACTGAGATATATATATATGTGGTAGCAAGTAAGGTTATCTATAATACACTACTCTTAATAGATATAGATACCTTCACAGCTGATCTCAGTCAGTACACTAAGTCCCCTATAAATATTTATAACATCCCACTTCACCACATATATTGGGGTCTCGCTCTTGGGATTTTGAATCTTTACCTATTAAAAATATTGGGGGTAATTCACTTCAGGGAATATAAGAATTAAAAGGTATCCTTGGGTGGAATTAAATAAGGTTGAGCTCACGGTGCCTGTGTTGTCCATTAGATATATTTAGAGATTAAATTGTTGGTTAGACATTGTGTAACTTTACCTGATAGACAATGGCAGACCTAGCCAAATTTCGATCTGCTGCTGTTCAGACTGCAAAAGAGTTAGGATTAGATGGGCAAGTTATGGTTGCCTATGTCACCACGGAATGTGACAAATTTATTGAACGCGAAGAAAGAAGGTTTGAAGCCGAAAGAAGGTTAGAGGCTGAAAGGGAAATTAAGAGGTTGCAGATTGAGGCTGAGGCTAAGAAATTGGAAGCAGAAAGAGAAGACAAAAGATTAGCTGCAGAAAGGGAAGCCGAGGAAAGAAGACAGGCTGCAGAAAGAGAAGAGAAGAAATTAGCTGCAGAAAGGGAAGAGAGGAAATTAGCTGCAGAAAGGGAAGCAGAAGATAAAAGATTACAAAGGGAACATGAGTTACGACTAAGGGAGTTTGAGTTTCAGGGCCATGCTCCTGAAAATGGTGCCAGTCCCTTTGCCTCTGATGCCACTGCTAGCCAAGGAGCCTCAACCTCAGCTATGAATTTTCATTTAGATCATTTTGTTGAGAAAGACGATGATATTGAGAGCTATATAAATAGGTATGAGCTATTAGCTACCACGTATGGGTTAGAGAGAGAAAGGTGGAGCTTAAAGTTATCTCAGGGACTTCGTGGGGCAGCTTATGAAGTTTTTGCAAAAATGAGCAGAGGTGATCAGGAAAATTATGACATGCTAAAGCAGGCTCTTTTGTTAAGGTATGAAAAGAATGCAGAATTTTATAGGAAAAAATTTAGGAATGCTAAACTACTGTCAGGTGAAACCTATCACCAGTTCTCTGCACGAATAGAGACATACTTGGAGAAATGGACTTCTCTGGGGAAAACCCAAGATCTTAAGGAAATGGTCCTTATAGAGCAATTAAGAGAGTCCATGGCTCCAGACCTGAGAAAGTTTCTCATGGAACAAGGTGCAGAGAGGCTGGGTGAGTTGCTAAATGTTGCTGAAAGGTATCAAGCAGCTCAAGCAGAGGTAACAGGTAATAAAAAGAAACAAGTGGATAACTTTAGGGCACCACAGAACTTTAATAAATTTGATCCTAGGGATCAAAATAAAGGTAAGCACCAATTTGATAGGCCACGGTATGAAAATAAAAATAAATTCCCACAATTCGATGAAAGGAAATATGATGAAAGAAAATCTTTCAACCAAGGAAAAAGGTGGTGTAAAAAATTGTCAGATGGACAATCATGACACTGACCGTTGCAGAAGGAAACCTGTGTATATGGCAACCCTTCAGGTCAGGTCGACCTCAAGACAGGAGGAGGATATTATGTTGGATACCACTCCAGAAGAGATGAGGAAGGCACAGGCTGAGGACAAAACACTCAAGCCTTGTTACAGAAAATTGTCAACTTGTCATACAACTCCAGGCAAGGGAGATTTTTACATGAAAAACAAGTTGATGTATAGGAAGACTGGAGCTAGATCCAAAGGTCAGGGACAGCTGGTTCTTCCAAAAAGATACAGGACAGAATTAATAAGGAGCCTACATGTGAAACCAGATGGGGACCATGAGAAGATAGGTACCATCATTCAAAAGGTGGCTCACAATTATTATTGGCCCAAAGCAAGATGGGACATTGAGAATTTTGTAGAAAGGTGTAGCATAGCACATGAGGGAACACCCACAAGTGGGAACATGGATCAGGACCTGGACACGCCACGGGGCAAAATTAGGCCTGATAATAAAAAGAAAAATAGATTTGATAAAGTGGACCAAATGGAATGGGAAGCCCCTTTTCACGGACAAGCTTCACTTAACTGTTTTACAATGGCCACTATGCGGAGAGTGCAAAAAGATGTCTTACCCCAGGATAAGCCGAAAATCCCTCAATCGGACTTAAACAAACTGGAGGAAGAGGATGTAGAGAGGAAATCTCTCATCAAGAATTTTAAGTGGGGAGAAAGCCCCAAAAGAAAAATTGGTAGCGGTCGTTTTGTGAATGATAATTCTGGGAGGAAAAATCATCACTATAAAGCTTCGAGTGGAAGAGACCATACCGGTGCATGGACAAATAGGTCCACACAATTAAAGGTCCATATGTAGCTATGTTAAGAACGTGGACTGATGAAAAGGCAGAGGAAAACATTACATCTTCATACCAATATGTGAATGACCTGACCACTCGGTTAAAAACTGGCTGGAAACTTGCCAATGAAAATTTGAAACAAGCCAGGAAGAAACATGCTGCCTATTATAACAGGAAGGCGAAAGACAGAGATTTGGCTGTGGGAGAGAAGGTACTGCTTCTTTTGCCCGGGAGTCAGAATAAGTTACAAATTGGATGGCAGGGTCCATATACAGTTTTAGAGAAGGTGTCTAGAACAAATTATAAGATAGATAAGAAGGGGAAAGAAAAAATCTATCATGTGAATCTCCTGAAGAAATATTTGGAAAGAGAACATCAGGAAGAGACACACTTGTTGACCTTGTCCATCGCCATGGAGATGAAAAAGGAACCACTTTCATCATTTGAATATCCATTACACCCCTGTGAGACAGCAGCACAGGTGAAAATCAGTTCACATTTAACGAAAACTCAGAAAGAGAGAGTGCAACAGGTTCTAAATAATCATGCAGAGGTGTTAACAGACCGACCAGGGCATACAAACCTATTGGAATATGATATGAAACTAATAGACTCCACACCTGTCTGTATGAAACCATATTCGATTCCGTTTGCTAAGGAAAAAGCTTTGAAGGAAGAGATAGACTATCTATTGAAGGAAGGAATTATTTCGCACAGTGAATCTTCGTATAGTTCCGGTGTGGTACTCTTAAGGAAGCCCTCTGGAGAACATAGACTCTGTATAGATTACAGGAGACTGAATGCTATTACAGAAGGACAGGTGGATCCATTGCCGGATACAAATCAGCTGTTTGCCAGACTAAATAAAGCTAAATATTTCTCAAAAGTGGATCTGAGTAAAGGATACTATCAGATTCCAGTAAAGCCTGAGGTTAGACCATACCTAGCTTTTAGTACCTCAGAAGGACACTATGAGTTTAATAGATTGCCATTTGGATTGAAGAATGCGCCTAGTGTCTTCTCTAGAATGATGAGAAAATTATTGGATCCTCTGAATAATCCCTGTATAACAAATTTTATGGATGATATCCTTATAGCAACAGAAACATTTGAGGAACACATTGACTCTCTGAACATGCTGTTTGATCGACTTAGGGAGGCAAATTTAACAGCCCGACCAACCAAATGTTGCGTTGGATGTAAAGAATTGGAATTTTTGGGACACACAGTTTATCAGGGAAACATGACCCCTGACCCAAAGAATTTAGAGAAACTACAGAAAGCCCCGAGACCACAAACCAAGAAGGACGTGAGATCCTTTGTCTCATTATGTGGTTTCTACCAGAAGTATATCAAAAACTTTAATTCCATATGTGCACCGTTAACTGAATTGACACGTAAAGGACATCCAGATCGCATTACATGGACACCACAATGTGAAATGACTTACCAAGAATTGAAGGAAAAGCTCACAAGTAAACCCATTTTGAAATTACCTGACTTAAGTCAAGAATTCATAGTAAGGACGGATGCAAGTAATATTGGGCTGGGTGCAACTCTACTACAGAGATCTGATGCATTGGATGGGGAATTAAGCCCAGTGGCATATGCTAGCAGAAAGTTGAATAAAGCTGAAATCAACTACTCAACTAGCGAAAAAGAATGTCTTGCAGTAATATGGGCGATAAAGAAATTCAATATTTATCTATATGGGAGGCATTTAAGTTGCAAACAGACCACAAACCTTTATCGTTTCTAGCACAGGCTAGGCATGAGAACTCCAGGTTACTCCGATGGTCTTTACTTTTGGCTCCATATAATTTTAGCATTGAGTATATATCTGGAAAAACCAATTTGGGAGCGGATTTTTTAAGCCGCCATCCGTGTGATGAGAATCACCGTAAAACCCAGAAATAATAATAAATTTCTCTATGTGTATATAGAATAAAGGACTGACATATAATGTCTGTTTTAAGAGAAGATGGTGTCGTGGAATATTCTAATCCACATATATAAATTATTAGGTAAATATGAAGCCTAACAAATAAAATAAATAAAGGAAGAAGAATGGTAAAGAACAGTGCTGTCACAATGACAGTACTCGAAATCCCCTTTGTTTTATGCTTCGTCTGCAAATTGTAACGCTTTCACGCTGATGGTAAAAGCTTACTG
>JAMPIV010003070.1:0-34661 GCA_024509875.1 Oreohelix idahoensis | reverse complement strand
TTTTATTCAAATGTTCTGGTAGTCAGCTACTAGGGAGGATATTTATTGTCTGTGCTGTTGGGGTGGTCTCATCACACCTGTCTATATTGACTACACCGTGTCCAGAAACTGGTGAGAATTTTTATGGGGATATTAGTCACTACCAATAGTTGGTGAATGTCCAGCAGACCAGAGGCTCACTCATCTTTTTGTAGCTCTGGTGCTGAAAACTTGCGGTCCCACCTCTCCGTGCTGGCGGGCAATAATGGTGGTCTCTGTCACAAGAACTTCTGTCAACTGCACAGATACACTCGAGTAAAGTCACCCACCGAATAGACTCTGCTTTGTTGTCGATAGAAAACTCACAGCTCAGATTAAGAATACATAACACAGAATTGCTAGCAAAACTCAGCTGAGCTGCTGGCTATAGTATGGCGTCCCTAAATTTATTCACTGTCTTTCATATGGGAACACACCACACTTTAAAATCTGTGTCTAACACTGAACAATTATTGAAGAATGACCCCAAATGCGCTCTGAGCGCTAATGATATGATTGTCTGTGGCCAATCACTGCCAAGGTTTATTTTTAATTTCAAATTTCTACACTAAAGTCATTTCAGTCATGCTTCAGTCAAGTATGGATGGTTATCTGTTAGTCTGTCCGTCTCTACTTGTGTTTCTAAAAAAAATGTGCTTGATTTTTGAAGCAACCTTTTCTCTCCCTTAAAATTTTGTCGTAAAAAGTTATATTTAGACACAGCTACCGCTCAAAACCCCTCTCCTCCATAATAAGTAACTTTGAACACCTGTTCCCAAGGTCGTGTTTTTGTGTGCAAATTGTGACACTTTTAGATTCAATATAGTCTAGCGATGATGTGAACTACACTGTCTTTTGTCATTATCTTCAATATTATCTATCCGTTTGTAAAATTAAGATCATATTAGTTCACTGCTCAGAATAGGCCATCCGGCCAGCTAATTTTTATATTCCTAACATTAATATTAAGAAAATTTACTTTTTAAATTTTTGTAATTTTCCTACCATCCGCGTTCTGCCGCTCAATTCAAATCAAAATCTTAGTATCGCAAAAGCGTCCATTTCCGTACCTCGTGTCAATTTGGGGGACGTGAATTTTTTACTTTCCTCCATCCCCCCCAATTGCGTCTCCTTAGCCTTGCTACGCAATCTTTCCAGTCATATTTTTTCCTTTTTGATCCTCCGTTCCCCTCCTGTCTAGCAAGGCAAAATTTATAGAGGATGATGACCCGCGGTCTAGGCGATCATGTACATCAGCAGCTTACGCATTATGTTTTTTATCCTTAAATGTTATCTTTGGAGTATTTTACCGTTGTATCTCGGTCAATTTCACTACACATCTCCCCACTTGAAAACATGCCTATGGCAAGTTCCAAAACCAGCGATACACATAGGTAAAATTACTCCTCACGTCTGCCACTACTCTAATTTTGATCACAGGGGTGCCGACTGAGGAAATCTGCACCGACATTCAATTTGCCTGGGATATATTGGATACTGAACTGATATGGTTGAAGCAATAAAGACCACCTCAGCAATCTTGCGTTTTCATGCTTAGCCTGAGACAAGAACACGAGAGGCTGATGATCCGTCTCCACCACAAAAGTCCTACCATACAGATAGATTTGAAACTTCTTTATTGCCCAGATTAATGCTAAACATTCTTTTTCGCTTGTGGAGTATCCTTGTTCCGCCTTATTCAATTTGCGGCTTGCATAAGCGACTGGTTTCAGTTCCCCATCAGGTGAAGATGATCTTTGCAACAAAGCCCCTCCAAGTCCTACATTACTGGCATCGGTTCTTAAGACAAAGTCCTGTGTCAAATCAGGCAGTTTGAGAATAGGCTTGCTAGTGAGTTTTTCCTTTAACTCTTGGAACGCTAATTCACATTGTGCAGTCCAAATAATTTTATCTGGAAGTCCCTTGCGAGTCAGATCAGTCAGAGGAGCACAAATGGCGTTAAAATTTTTGATGTATTTCTGATAAAATCCGCATAACGACACGAATGATCGCACGTCCTTTTTGGTTTGCGGCCTAGGTGCTCTCTGCAGTTTTTCCAAGTTCTTAGGATCAGGGGTCATATTACCCTGATATACAGTGTGCCCCAAGAATTCCAACTCTTTGCATCCAATACAACATTTTGTTGGCCTAGCAGTTAAGTTCGCCTCCCGAAGTCTATCAAACAACATCTCCAGAGCTTCAATGTGTTCTTCAAATGTCTCTGTGGCGACGAGTATATCATCCATGAAATTCGTGATACATGGGTTATTCAGGGGGTCCAACAATTTTCGCATCATCCTTGAAAACACACTCGGAGCATTTTTCAGTCCGAATGGTAGCATATTGAATTCATAATGTCCATCCGAAGTGCTAAAAGCCAAATAAGGTCTCACTTCAGGCTTCACTGGGATCTGGTAATAGCCTTTACTAAGATCCACTTTTGAAAAGTATTTTGCCTTGTTCAGTCTGGCAAATAACTGTTTTGTGTCTGGTAATGGATCCACTTGTCCTTCTGTGACAGCATTCAGTTTCCTGTAATCTATGCACAGTCTGTGTTCCCCAGACGGTTTCCTCAACAAAACGACACTAGAACTAAAAGATGATTCACTGTGCGAAATAATCCCCTCCTTCAATAAATAATCTATTTCTTCCTTTAATGCCTTCTCCTTCGCGAACGGAATAGAATAGGCTCTCATACAGATTGGGTTTGAGTCTACCAGTTTCATGTCATACTGTAGCAAATTTGTATGGCCTGGTTTATCTGTTAATACATCTGTATGTTCCTCCAGAACTTGTTGAACTCTCTCCCTCTGATTTTTAGTCAGGTGCTTACTGACTTTTACCTGTGCTGCGGTTTCACAAGGATGTAATGGGTATTCATGTGAGGTGAGTGGTTCCTTTTGCATCTGGGTTGCAATAGCTAAGGTCAATAAGGGGGGTGCTTTCCTGGAGTGGTCTGTCCAGATACTTCTTTAACAGGTTTACATGATAAACTTTTTCCTTCCCCTTTTTGTCAATTTTATAGTTTGTTCTAGACACCTTCTCTAGAACCGTATATGGACCTTGCCAACCAATTTGTAATTTATTCTGGCTTCCGGGTAGTAAAAGCAGCACCTTCTCTCCGACTGCCAGTTCCCTGTCCTTTGCCTTCCTATTAAAATATGCTGCATGTTTCTTCCTGGCTTGTTTCAAATTATCATTTGCCAGTTTCCATCCAGCTTTCAAACGAGTGGTCAGTTCGTTCACGTATTGATACGATGAGGTAACAGTCTCTTCCGCCTTCTCATCTGTCCAGGTCCTTAATAGAGTTACATCTGGATCTTTAATTTACCATACTTATTTTTCATGGAACCCATCGGGTCCCGTCCCTTAGAAGCTCTATAATGAGGACTTTTCTTCCTAGAATCATCACTCACAAATCGACCACTACCAATTTTTCTCTGGGGTTTGTCTCCCCACTTAAGATTGTTTATGAGAGATCTTCGCTCTCTTGTCTGTTCCTCCAGTTTATATAAGTCTGACCGAGGGATTGTCATCCTATCCTGGGTTAAATTTCTTCTTTGTACTCTTCGCATAGCGGCCATGTTAATCCATTCAAGTGAAGACTGGGTGTGAAAAGGGGGCTCCCATTCCACTTTGTCTACCCGTGTATAATTAGTTTTCCTTTCAGGCCTAAAGTTGCCCCGTGGCGGTTCTAGGTCCTGCACATATTTTCCCTTTGTGGGTGTTCCCTCATGAAATACGCCACATGCTTCTACAAAGTTTTCAACATCGACATTTACGTCGGGCCAATAGTATTTTAGAGCAATCTTTTGGCAGATGGTACCGACTTTCTCATGGTCACCATCTTTTCCAACATGTAAGCTCCTTATCAAATTTGCCCTATATCTCTTGGGAAGAACTAACTGTCCGTGACCAGTGAATCTAGTTCCTGTCTTCCTGTATAATAATCTATTCTTCATGAAATATTCCCCCTTGCTCGGAGGTGTGTGGCATTTGGGCAATTTTTTAAAACAGGGCTTGAGTGTCCTATCCTCAGCCTGCGCCTTCCTCATCTCCTCTGGATGAGCATTTATAGGTTCACCTTCTTCCTCCTTCTTCTGTGACCTGGTCTGCACTGTCGCCATGATCACAGGTTTCTCGGGATTCCCCAAGAAGACGTATCTACACCCCAATATCAGAGGGTAGATTGGTTCATCTATCACTGCTGCTCTGATTTCTCCTTCCACATAGCGAGTTTTCACCGTTATCCTTGCGATGGGAAGTGTCATGAGTGGTATGTCCTTAGTCGCCCCTTGTATTTCCACTGTTTCTGTGGTATACTGACTTGGGTCCACTAGGCTAGACTTCACAACTGAATCATAATCCAAACCTGTATCATAAAGGCACCTTATGGTGACCCCATTACAAATAACATCTTCACAAACTGGGGGGTGATAAGGTTCCTGTTGTCCCTTAGGATTAACCTTTAATCTTTGCGTCCCCGACTTCATTGCAGCAATGTTTGAAGGTTTCCTTCTACAAAATTCGGTGTTATGGTTATCCTTCTTGCACCATTTGCACCATCTTTTTCCTTGGTTCAACGGTTTTCTTTCATTGAACTTTTGGTCATTGAACTGTGAGTTTCTGTCGCGATAGTCATTTCTTGGCCGCTCAAAATTTGTCCTACCCTTATTTCCCTGCTCTCTATTATCAAATTTATTAAATTGCTGTGGAGCTTTAAAATTGTCTATGTGCTTCTTCTTAGCACCACTTACCTCTGCCTGAGCTGCCTGATACCTCTCAGCAACATTTAAAATTTCCCCCAACTTCTCTGCACCTTGTTCCATGAGAAATTTTCTCATGTCTGGAGCCATGGACTCTCTCAATTGCTCAATCATGATCATTTCTTTAAGATCTTGGGTCTTCCCCAGAGCCGTCCATTTCTCCAAATAGGTTTCTAGTCTGGCAGAGAATTGGTGGTATGTCTCCCCAGACAACAGTTTGGCATTTCTAAATCTCTTACGATAAAATTCACCATTCTTCTCGTACCTTAATAACAAAGCCTGCTTTAACATGTCATAATTGTCTTGGTCTTCTCTGTTCATTTTGGCAAATACTTCATAAGAAGCACCCCTCAATCCCTGTGATAGCTTTAAACTCCACCTCTCTCTCTCTAACCCATATGTAGTAGCTAATAACTCAAAACGTCCCAGGTACCCCTCTATGTCATCGTCTTTCTCAACAAAATGGTCTAAATGAAACCCCATAGCTGAGTTTGAGGCTCCCATACTGGGCGTAGCATCTGAGGCAAAAGGGCTGGCACCATTTTCAGGGGCCGGGCCTTGTAATTCCAGCTCCCTTAGTCGTAATTCGTGCTCCCTCTGCAACCTTCTATCTTCTGCCTCCCTTTCGGCAGTCAACCTTTTTTCTTCTGCCTCCCTTTCGGCCTTTTTATCTTCTGCCTCCCTTTCGGCCTTTTTATCTTCTGCCTCCCTTTCGGCCTTTTTATCTTCTGCCTCCCTTTGCTGTCGTTTTTCTTCTGCCTCAATCTGCAGCCTCTTAATTTCTCTATCAGCCTCAATTTGTAATCTCTTTTCTTCAGCTAACCTGTCAGCCTCTAATTTTCTTTCAGCCTCTTTTTCTAATCTCCTTTCTTCCCGTTCAATATATTTATCACATTCAGTCGTTACGTATTGAATTAAAATTTGACCATCCATCCCCATCTCCTTCGCAGTGAGCACAGCAGCTGATCTAAACTTTGCTAGCTCTGCCATACTTTTTGGACAATATAATAATATACAAGATAAATCTCTAACCAGTAAATACACTAAGTACTTCTAATTACTATATGACTATAGTCTAACTAATTCTAACTAACCAGTTAACTAATTAATTATTACTGGCTGTGAAGATTCACCAACTTTTATCTGCAGGGACACTTTTAATTTTAAAGGAAATTTTACAATTTATTTCCCTACTTTTATTTCTCCCACCAGGAGATCCTAATTTTACTGTTGGGCTAATTATCCCTGGACAAGACCCCAATTTATGTAGTGGTGTTGATGGTATTGTATGATGGTGTTATTACTACATGTAACTTGTATGAGGCCAGCTGTGAAGGCTCCTGAGATAAAATGTGGTTGAGAATTATCAGAAGGCCTTTCTTGCTACCACTACGACCTCACACTTAATTTTTTTTTTCTTAATGAATGTGGCTACGTAAAGTGTCTAGGGTAATGATGTGTAATGTGGTGTGTTAGTTATAAATACACCCACAGGCATTTAAGAAGACTAATAAGATTAACAAGTGTTAAAATACACTGAACTAACTCACGTGTATAAAGTTTTTGATATAATTATATTACATTTATTTGTTCTGGATCAAGTTTTATTTTGACCAGAACTTGTTTTAAAAGAAGGATTTAAAATTTATGAAAATTATGCATGGAATGTTACATAATAAATACAAAAGTGTACATATTTAAGTACTAGAATAGTTAGTTTTATTCAAATGTTCTGGTAGTCAGCTACTAGGGAGGATATTTATTGTCTGTGCTGTTGGGGTGGTCTCATCACACCTGTCTATATTGACTACACCGTGTCCAGAAACTGGTGGGAATTTTTATGGGGATATTAGTCACTACCAATAGTTGGTGAATGTCCAGCAGACCAGAGGCTCACTCATCTTTTTGTAGCTCTGGTGCTGAAAACTTGCGGTCCCACCTCTCCGTGCTGGCGGACAATAATGGTGGTCTCTGTCACAAGAACTGCACAGATACACTCGAGTAAAGTCACCCACCGGATAGACTCTGCTTTGTTGTCGATAGAAAACTCACAGCTCAGATTAAGAATACATAACACAGAATTGCTAGCAAAACTCAGCTGAGCTGCTGGCTATAGTATGGCGTCCCTAAATTTATTCACTGTCTTTCATATGGGAACACACCACACTTTAAAATCTGTGTCTAACACTGAACAATTATTGAAGAATGACCCCAAATGCGCTCTGAGCGCTAATGATATGATTGTCTGTGGCCAATCACTGCCAAGGTTTATTTTTAATTTCAAATTTCTACACTAAAGTCATTTCAGTCATGCTTCAGTCAAGTATGGATGGTTATCTGTTAGTCTGTCCGTCTCTACTTGTGTTTCTAAAAAAAATGTGCTTGATTTTTGAAGCAACCTTTCTCTCCCCTTAAAATTTTGTCGTAAAAAGTTATATTTAGACACAGCTACCGCTCAAAACCCCTCTCCTCCATAATAAGTAACTTTGAACACCTGTTCCCAAGGTCGTGTTTTTGTGTGCAAATTGTGACACTTTTAGATTCAATATAGTCTAGCGATGATGTGAACTACACTGTCTTTTGTCATTATCTTCAATATTATCTATCCGTTTGTAAAATTAAGATCATATTAGTTCACTGCTCAGAATAGGCCATCCGGCCAGCTAATTTTTATATTCCTAACATTAATATTAAGAAAATTTACTTTTTAAATTTTTGTAATTTTCCTACCATCCGCGTTCTGCCGCTCAATTCAAATCAAAATCTTAGTATCGCAAAAGCGTCCATTTCCGTACCTCGTGTCAATTTGGGGGACGTGAATTTTTTTACTTTCCTCCATCCCCCCCAATTGCGTCTCCTTAGCCTTGCTACGCAATCTTTCCAGTCATATTTTTTCCTTTTTGATCCTCCGTTCCCCTCCTGTCTAGCAAGGCAAAATTTATAGAGGATGATGACCCGCGGTCTAGGCGATCATGTACATCAGCAGCTTACGCATTATGTTTTTTATCCTTAAATGTTATCTTTGGAGTATTTTACCGTTGTATCTCGGTCAATTTCACTACACCCACTCGGACGGGACCACTATTTCTAAGACCTATCTCAAATAAAATTACGACAATAAATGGGTTGCTCGCCGGGATTTTGAGTCTGATCTAGAAATTAGTACCACTTAACGGGTAGCCCCAGTAGGATCTGATCTTAAGTCTGGGTCTAACTCTAGATAGAGTGTGAGTGAGTTGTCTTTGTGAAGATAGGGAATACAAATAATTACACCCCCTAGACAACGCTTTTAGTACTTGGTGTCGACCACACAAAATAAATATAGGATTGTTTTCTTTCCACAGCAGCAGAGAGTTACGGAAAAAAAAATTCGTTATTTTTATTATTCTCTGGCAGAGAAAATTGGTTAAAAAATTTTTTTATGAAGATTGCTAGGATCGCGTGACTGTAGAAACAGTCACAAAAGGTTGAAGTTGAGCAAAGCTAAAGACGCCTTATTCTGATTTTTTTAAAGTCTAGTTAATAACGTCTCTTCTCTTAACTGACTTCGGAGGGCGAGCTTTGTGGTGGAGATTATATTTTCAAGGAAAATTTTTTTTCTCCTTGAAATTTTAAAGTTAAATATAATTAATAAATTTTTTTTATATTTTGTCTCTACCGATATGTAATAGTAGATTTTTTCTAGTTGTTTCACCTACCATTTAATGTGGCATAGTCGCCTGCATTAAGAGTCTTAATTGACAGATAATAGCAGCGATAGGTTAGCAAATTAATAAAAAGGTAGGAGGTATCTCAGGTAATTTATATTTAGTGTTTTTCTCGTAAGAGGTTTAGAGTTTTTTCCCTTCTTTTCTTCTTATTATTCTCTAGTCGTAGTAGCATCCAGTTCTTTGACATGGCAGAAAGAGTTCAACTTAGGTCCATGTTGAGACAGGAGACGAAGGAGACAGGACTGCAAGGAGATGAAGCGACCGCGTTTGTCAACAGGGAACTTGACAGATATGACGCGAAGGAAGCACAAGATAGAGCAGAGAGGAAAGAAGCGGAAGATCGTCAATTGGAACACAAGAAAATTGAGGCAAAGATGGAATCTCGAAGGGATAGAGAGAAGGAGAGACAACGTGAGGAGAGAGAGAAGGGGAGACAGCACGATTTGGCGCTTAAGGCTTTAGAGAGTCGGGGTGCTTCTACTTCCAATAATGGAGAGCCGTCTTCACTTCAGTCTCAGTTAACGGATCTCTCCAGCACTCAATCTGCCCAATTAACAGCGATGTCTTTTGTCTTAGAGTCTTTCCCTAGCCCTAATGAGAAAATTGAAACCTTCCTAGAGAAATTCGAGAGGATGGCAAATCTGTATGGGTTAGAGAGTTCCCGGTGGTGCCTTAAACTTTCTCATGCACTAAAAGGTAATGCTTATGATGTGTACGTGAAGCTGGGAAACAACCAAAATGACTACGACATGTTAAAGAAGGCCTTGCTAGAGCGTTTTGAGATGACCGCCCGAAAATTTCTGCAACTGTTCAGAAACAGCCGAAAGGAGAGCACGGAGACATTTCCCCAGTTCTCTTAACGTTTAACGGGCTATTTGATAAAGTGCCTTGAATTATCAGAATTACCTCTTACAAATGAGGGAATTCTTGAACTTGTTCTTGTAGAACAAATAAAATCAACTTTATCAAACGAAACCCGTAGATTTTTGGCTGAGCAGGGCGCAGTCAAGCTTGAGGACATCCTCAATAAGGCTGAACGTTATACAAATGCAGTGGCCGAAATTCCCAGCACAAAACGCAAACCAACCGATGAGCCATCTCGAAAACAAAATCTAGAACAGTCATCCTATTCTTCTAATTCCTCCGAGCACTATAACCAACTAGAAACTAATACCCAGAGACCTCCCCAAGAGAAATCGAAATTCTACAAAACCCGATATCCCCCAAACAAAAACAATCCTAATCAACCCACCAGGCCTACATGGCAGCGCGGCCACCAAGGTCAAGGCAAGGGGAAGACCCTACAGCAGGGACGTCTGATCAGAGCAAGCACACCGGGCCAAACCGCATCGGATGCTTGCATACAGCCTCGCAAGGAAGAGTCAATGTCAGTGATTCTCAACCTGAGGGGGACCGACCCTCAACTCGAGGAACTGTAATTTTGAACGATACCTCAACTACTTGTCTTTTTGACACTGGATTATCTTCTGACTGTATTGTCGCCAGGCACCTAGTCAAACCCGGTCAGGAGACAGAGGACACCATCAAACTATGTGGAGTTTTTAAGAGTGACGCACCCAGGACGATTCCTATCGCACTGGTAGAAATACACTCTGATTTTGTCAGAGGTGCTATTAAATTGACCATAATGGATGATCCTATCTACCCAGTTATCCTGGGATGTAGATATGTGTTTGTTGGGAGACCAAAAGAACCGATTGTGGCAGCGGTAACCACAAGAGGGCAAACCAAGAAGGAGAGGGAGCCTGCGCCAAATTTGTTGCCAATGAACTGAAGCAGGCACAACAAAATGACCCTACTCTGGAGCCCTGCTTTAGAAAACTGCCCATGGCTAAGGACCCCAGACACCACGGAGACATCTTTTCGAAGGATGGCGTATTGTATCGTAGAACGGGCGACCCTGATACAGGGAATAACCAGCTCCTAGTATCGACGCAGTACAGAAGCCAGATCTTAGAAATGGGGCACTCTCTTCCCTTTAGCGGACATATGGGACAAAACGCCACTATTCAGCGAATAAAAACCCACTATTTGTGGCCGGGAATGAACTCTAAGATTATCAGGTATGTGAAATCCTGCGCCCAGTGCCAACGTGTGGCACCCAAGCACTTGACACCCCCAGTCCCTATGGGGCAAATGCCAATAGTAGAGACTCCATTCGAACGGGTTGCTGTCGACATCATTGGACCCCTGGAAAGGACCAAAACAAGGAACAGGTTCATCCTGGCCTTAGTCGACACTTGCACAATGTGGGCCAAAACTATAGCGCTAACATGCATGGATTCCAAGCATGTCGCAGAAGCCCTCGTGCAAATTTTTACACGGTTGGGATTCCCTCAACAAATTTTGGCGGATAATAGATCCCAATTCCGTAGCCTGTTAATGGAGGAGATCTTTAAGATCTTGAGGGCCAAACACATCCACACAAGTCCCTACCATCCGGCCGGAAATGGGCTCGTGGAGCGTTTTAGCGGCAGCCTCACCATGATGTTACGTAAGCTGGCTCAAGAGAAACCTGAAGAGTGGGACCTTTATATATCTGCAGCTTTATTCGCCTTCAGAGAAGTTCCACAGGCATCTACAGGATTTCCGCCAGCTACACTTTTATTCGGCAGACCTATAAAGGGGCCACTAGAAGCCTTACTTCGGTCCCTGACAGACCAAAAGGCTGACGAGACAGTCGTCTCAGCAAGCAAATATGTATCTGAGCTTAAGGAAAGGTTACAGCTAGGATGGGATCTAGCCACAACTAACCTTAAGAAAGCTCGCGCAAAACATGCTCAAAGATACAATAAAGCTGCAAACGAGAGATAACTCCAACCAGGGGAGAAAGTTTTGTTGCTACTTCCAACCGGAAACTACAAACTTCGCATCGGATGGCAAGGGCCGTTTACCGTCCTTAAAAAGATCTCCCGCACTAATTACAAGATCTCCATTAAAGGAAAGGAGAAGGTCTTTCACGTTAATCTGCTAAAGAAATATTTGGAAAGACCAGTGCCGTTCTCCGAGCATCTCCTGGCGGTCGCCACAGCAACGGAAGACGAGGAAGATGACGATAGTTGCATGGAGTACCCATAGCAACAAACAGAATCCTTTAAAGATGTCACATTCGGCGACAATCTCTCAGAAGAACAACAGACAGAAACCAGGGCGCTACTGAAACAGTACACTGCAGTCTTAACGGATGTACCTGGTCGAACAAATCTCATAGAATTTGATATGAAATTAACTAACGAGACCCCTGTTCGAACCAGAGTTTACCCCATTCCGTACGCTAAAGCTGATGCACTTTGCGGAGAAATAGACAAGCTGCGTCAGGCAGAAATTATCAGTGAGTCTACATCTCCTTACAGTTCGAGTGTAGTACTGTTGCAGAAGCCCAATAAGGAAGTTCGGCTGAGTATAGATTACCGGTTACGAAACGCTGTAACGGAATTCCAGCCCGAACCTCTCCAGACTGTTTCTGAGTTGTTCACCAGGCTTAGCAAAGCAAGAATTTTTTCCAAGATTGACCTGAGTAAAGGTTATTACCAAATACCAGTCACGGAGGAAGTTAAACCTTTGTTAGCTTTCAGCACTAGTGAAGGACATTACACTTTTAATGTGATGCCGTTCGGACTGCACAACGCACCAGGAGTATTCACCAGGATGATGAGGAAGCTATTAGAACCTTTGCACAGACCCCATATCCATAATTTCATGGATGACATACTAATCGCATCCGAAACCTATGACGAACATATTGCTACGGTTGCTACGCTCCTCAGGAGACTACAGGAAACTGGTCTCACAGCCAGACCTAGCAAATGTCTCATCGGGTTTGAAAAGCTAGACTTCCTGGGGCATACTATTTCTCATGGCTGCATGTGGCCTGTTAGGAAGAACGTTGAGAAAATAGTTGCAGCTAAAAGGCCCCGAACGAAGAAAGACACCCGTTCTTTCTTATCACTATGTGCGTATTATCAAAAATATATCCGGAATTTCAACGGACTAACGGCACCCCTGACTGACCTTACAAAAAAGGACGTTCTGATAAGGTTATTTGGGATTCGCAGTGCGAACAAGCATACAGCTATTTAAAAGAACAGTTGTCCGGATACCCCATTTTGAGGTTACCTGACCTCAAGAAACCTTTTGTATTGCGGGTCGACGCGTCGGGTCAGGGCATCGGGTCAACACTGCTGCAAGCAGATGACACCGACCCGAATCTGTTATTCCCAGTTGCGTATAATTAAATACGGCTAAACGTAACTACTCCACAGTTGAAAGAGAATGTCTGGCACTGATTGACGGGATAAGACGTCATCATGAGTTTCTTTACGGGACATCTTTTACGGTGTATACAGACCATGCTCCCTTAGCATTTCTTGGCGCAAATAAGGAATTTAACGCAAGGATCATGCGTTGGGCCTTGCTATTAAGCGTGTACTCCTTCAAAGTGGAGTATATTCCGGGAAGACAGAATGTCGGAACTGATTTCACGAGTAGAAACTGGACTACGGAGGAAGAGGAGGAAATCGAAGATACCAATCATCCAAAAGTTACCAATCAGGGCAGCTTATTTGTCATAAATGAAACATGATAAATGGTTTCATGTTTAAAAGTGGGGACGATTGTGACGTAGAGTATGAAAATTGAAGTCCCTGAATTGATGGATGATAAAGGATAGTAGCCTTGAATAGCAGCGCAGCCCCTGGATTTGTGTGTAACACAATAGTCAACGTGGATCCCATGCGGGCTCATTAGTATGCATCATTTCCACGTGGATTTTTACCAACGTTGGATAATTAATATGATAAACAGTTATCATGCGAGGATCCAGGTGTTTCGGTTCACCTTAGGGGAGGTTAAACCACGCCTACTGCCTATCTCTAGAGCGATTATAATCAAGCATTTCTCTACACCTTTCTGTCACTCCGCCTAGTAGGAGTTGCCAAAGCTTATCGGGAGAGCAGTATCCTCAAAGACAGTAGTGGTCCCAGAACGGACGAAGCAGTTTCACGCCTTCGTTTAGCACCTCAGTGCGAACCAGAGAAGAATGCTAGAATCGCGGTGGAGAAACAGATACGGGGGAAATCTAGAAAGATTTGCCCAGCGTCAAGTAACGCAGAATTTTCCCTGATATCAAATAAGTTGTGAGATTTCGCGTGTCCCCCTGATCCTTCAATTCTTTAATTATATATTGAGACCACTGAAGAATGCGTTTATCATTTGCGCCAGAGAGTCTGAAGAAAAGTACTAGATTATAGAACAAGATTTCTCGCGGATATCTTCTATATTGGAGACTTAAATTCATTCTGTTTATGCAAGCGGTAATATATTAGTTTCACGTGATCAGTGGTCTAGTTCTTTCATTTTTATTTCACTGGATTTTGTGTTAATTTAAACCTATTAAATAAACCCATCTCAAAAGTTTCCAGTTGTAAATTAAATGATATATCTGTACGTTATTTCCCAATATAATAGATGCTTAAATTAATTTAGGAGCCGTTAAGGGATTTTTAACCAATTAATACAGTTTAGTTCTGTATATACATGTATTTTTAACTATTAGACTCGCGGAAAGTTTCTTAAATATATATAATTGAATACGTGAGTGTATAAAATAGTCTTAACCGTAAAATTATCGCGTGTCAGAATATGATTCGTATTGGGTTTATGATTTCATGTTTTCTATTTTTTCACATAGGATGATCATATACCTTTGCGTCCCAGCAATTATAGAGTCCTCCAGACTCGGTTCTTCTACCATCCAGAATTTTTATGAACCTTTAAATATAATTTTCTTGTGGCGGCCCTGTGCGGTCTCGCTCTCTAAATTTACATGAGAGAAAGCAACCCAAGAACATTTAAAAACTCATTAGGCAATAAATTATGTAAAATAACTGGAGAAGAACAATTGCCAGAAGCGATATATATTTAATTATTACTGCTCTACTGTGGAAAAGAATATATTCTTCATGTACACTGACAGTCCCGTTATTTCCACTGGATTTAAACCCCGAAGAAAACATAACTCACTGATCAGTTTTTGTCATCACGCTATAGAAGTTTTCCCCCACCAGCGGTGAAATCCAGGAGACCACTACCTTCTCATAACTATACCTGTGACAGTGCCATCCCATAGAAACTTTAGATAAAATCAAAAAAAGGAACACTAAGGCTTCACCTTCCAGCGATTACGGGAAAATTTGCTGAACGCCAAACCCGATAATCTGGGGCTGGAAAACGAAGGAAAAGACTCATACATTTGTTGAGTATTTACTAGCTGTTTGTGTTTTTCTATGGATTGCTAGATTCAACGATCGATAAGTGTGAATGGGTGTGATGGCCATCACTAGCGTGCATGAATGAATGAGATATATTAGCTAAACTTATAATTTTCTTTACTTGGTAAATATCCTTATACTTCATTCATTGTATTTTTCCTCTCTAAAGGTGGATTGCTTACCTTTTCTTATTTCCCCTTCCTTAATCTGCTTAGTCAAGGGATAACTTGGAGAATACTAGGACTCTGTTCCTACACCCCATTCCAAATATTGTAAAACCCCCTATCAGAATAAAAATTAATCTATCTTTTGGTTAAATTGTCTCTTTCTGATAACCACTTGTCTTTGGACTAGGTTTTTGTCTATCCAAGCGGAAAGGGCATATTGCTTTTGGGATACTACTATTCTAACCCCCCCCCCCCCCACCCCCCATTTGTTATTATTATTTTTCTGTAACTATGATCTTTTGATTGTACCATGCTAAATGTTGTGATTTTGGTTTAAATGATAATAAACACCATAAACCTTAAATTACTGTGTTGGCCGACCCATTACCCCATATAATTATATATATAGTTTGTATTCACGTCTGTGTGTTTTGTAGCACCAAATTGGTGTGTGTACATGAGTGTTGAGTAACTGGCAACAATTGTTTAGCCAGGAGAGATTTAGGAGTCTACAGATAAATAAAATTGCCGTAAGAAAGGCAAATCGGAGACATTACCCGATTTCAGAGACTGTCCTTACTCTTTTCAGCACCCTTGTGAATCAACTATCCATTTCTTAACCCTTACTATCACAGAGCCTTCACTATCATTCCCCACTCGGACGGGACCACTATTTCTGAGACCTATCTTTAATAAAATTACGACACTGGGAGCAAACTGATTTTATCTAAATCGTCGATTTGCAACAACAACTATTTTCAAACACTCCAGAACGCTTTGTCTGACGAAAAACTCACCATTCAAAACACGTGAATTGTTTCTCTCGCTCACTTTACCAAAACAAAACACAAAACAACGCAATCCTCAACCAAGGGATGTAAGCACTACTCTTGACCCCTTCTTCTCGTTCTATCGATTATTCCTCTTTGACTATAAACTAAAACTCAGCTAATATTAATCATAAAAATAAATCTCCTAAAAATAAATCAAACCGAATTTTCCCTCTCAAGCCCCCTAACGGTTACAATATTTAAAACAATAATTGCACACAGAAGAATAAATTATCGAATGCGTTCAAAGCTCGTAATGTTTCCTTTTATTTAAGTTTTGGTCTCAATAACTGAATCCATCCTGTATGAAGTTGAAATTGGGATTGTAACTAAAGGCTGCCAATTTCAGATCAGCGTGTTTCATTGAAACTAAATGTATACTGTTGAATTACGCAATATTATTAAGGAACCATTATCCATGAACTTTGAATGCATACACTACTTTGTTTTTCTGAGTGCATTTTTTTAATGTGTAAGTTAATTTTAGCAGCCCAAAATTATTAGTACAGTCTAAATTATCAACTGTAAATGTACACAGACGACTGATGTCTGCATTAGTTTCATGTTGGTTTTACTTAGATTTTTCCTCTTCAGACTGGCTTCGGTCTGGTTATAACTGCAGTTGCTCCACACTCTGAAGACACTCTCTGTAAAATGCTGCAGCTTAGAGAGCTATAACATAATCGTGATGTTTCCTTTAAATTTAAGTTAAAATAAAATTTTGCCTCGTTTTCACGAGGCGTGCCAATTCAACTTTGAAACAGAAACCGTCGGTTACATTAAGGCACATGTCCAAATATAAAGGATTTTGTTGTCTGGGTTGGTAACAGTTGATAATTTTGTCTTTAAAAAAATCACTTTTACGCACATTGTGGTTGGGAATAAGTATAAATTAGTTTTCTTGAAATAAAATGTTGCCTCGTTTTTGCTGGGTGCGTCGGTTATATTATGGCGCAATTCCAATTATAAAAGACCATGTGCCTTACTCATAAAGTAAGTATTTTTTTTAAATTAAGGTGTTTGCTACTTTATTATGTAGCATGCCCCTTTCAACCATCTACCTTATACATGGAGCTGTTGGTTACATCAGGACGTGTTTCATTTATTGTAATATGTTTTTGTTTGTACAGTATTTATTTTATGCCTATTTTAATCTTGTTAACTATTATCCCTCATTTATCCTAATATTCCTAGCTAGTAATTAACTATTCATCTAATAACCAAATAGAAACTAATTATAATCTACTAATACTTCATTAAAATGAAAAGGAGATTAAACTTATCTGACTTGTGCCTTCTCGAAAAATGCATCGTCTCAAAACAACATCACGTCTGATCGCTCAAGCAGTCCGGAAGTCTTGAGTGCAAAGCGTTTTGGCGAGGCGCGCATCTGTCAATCTAGATACAGGGTCCGTCGGTTATATTAGGGCGCGTGGCTGACTTACTAGACGACCTTCTATTTTGTATTTGGATTGTTTCCTTTAGTTGACTTGATCATTTTTATTTTATTTATTATTATTATTTTTTTTTTTTTGGTTGAAGTTTTTGTGTCTTAAAGTTTCTACAGGATTGGGTAGCCGGTCCCATCTTCAACACTCCTTAGTCGCTTGTTGCAACGTGCATGGTAGGATACACTATTACTGATTTCTACTCCCTTTTCGGACCCCGGTAACACACTGGTGAAAAGGTAATTGTAGTGAACAAAACTCACCGAATGGTTGACGGCTGGTTCTTGAATTCGTCGGTGCGTTTGTGGTACTTGCTGCGCCATGTGTTGGTGCTGGTCTAGTTGTAGTTGTTGATGTCGTTGTTGTGCTTGTCGTGGTAGAGGTGCTTGTAGTTGACGGAGTTACCGTTGTTGAAGACGTAGATGAGCTCTGCGTTGACGAAGTATCAGACTGGGAACTGGGTGTTGCAGTTAAATATGAATTAATTATAAATGCAGATTAGCAATATATGTTTGCATTCAATAAAACTGAGCGTCCGATTGAAAGAGTTGTTAGAGCTCTGGTCTGTCGCGCCACAGGTGCTGGGTTCGGATTCACGGCATCGTCACGCTCCAATCTACCCAGCTGTAAATTGGTACCTGACTTTGCTCTTGAGTTAGGGAAGAAAAAAAGCTGTAAGGAAGGGTACTAGTCACCCCACGTCTTGATGATGGACATAGTATAGTGAAGTCTCTAGCACTTCACTCCTCAACGGCTGTATCTGTTATGATACTACCTTCACCTTTTATTCAAAACAATACCTACAACTTTTAGGAACTACAGAGTAAATACAAACTTTGATATCATGGGAAAGACAGTTACTTCAGGTAAAATTTCTTTGCTTTAGACAGTCATCAACATCATCATCATCACCATCATCAACATCATCATCACCATCATCAACATCATCATCATTATCGTCATATCATCATCGTCATTTTCCTTTTCACTCCTTACGGAGCATGGAGCCGCCACAGCATCTAGTACCCTAGCAGTACACCTGCACCGAGCATCCATATGCTCTTGCATCGTTGGTTTCTGAATCATTTTGTTTCAATTGATGAGGTTAGCAGCCTCGTGCACAACCTAATATTAGTCGCCTTGTACGACATGCCTGAGGAAACAGTTGTACTATTCTATCTTTGTCTGACCAGAGACCTGCTGTGACCTACATGGAGCTGACAGTTGGTTTTTGTTTAAAATGGAAAAAAAACTGTGACCATAAAATGACGTTTTAAAAACATTTCGGCGGACTGTGCTCGCGCTAACAAAACAGAAGTACAGCGTGACAATCATTGAGATAAATGTTACCAGCGCCTTGTACAGTCTCATACTAGTCGCCATGTACAGTCTCATACTAGTCGCCTTGTACAGTCTCATACTAGTCGCCTTGTACAGTCTCATACTAGTCGCCATGTACAGTCTCATACTAGTCGCCATGTACAGTCTCATACTAGTCGCCATGTACAGTCTCATACTAGTCGCCATGTACAGTCTCATACTAGTCGCCATGTACAGTCTCATACTAGTCGCCATGTACAGTCTCATACTAGTCGCCATGTACAGTCTCATACTAGTCGCCATGTACAGTCTCATACTAGTCGCCATGTACAGTCTCATACTAGTCGCCATGTACAGTCTCATACTAGTCGCCATGTACAGTCTCATACTAGTCGCCATGTACAGTCTCATACTAGTCGCCATGTACAGTCTCATACTAGTCGCCATGTACAGTCTCATACTAGTCGCCATGTACAGTCTCATACTAGTCGCCATGTACAGTCTCATACTAGTCGCCTTCTACGACATGCCCAAGGGTGCAGTTGTCCTATTTTTTCTTTGTTTCTTCAGAGACCCCCCGGAACTACCACACGGGGTCCATTAGACACGCCCATTTGTTAATCTGAATACGTAATATTTATGTCATTTTCTTTTATGTTCTGTCTTTGAGTTTTATCATTTCAAAATTCATTGTGATTAAATGATTAGCAATATAATTAATGCTATAATATCAGTGTTTCCCCTTCTAGTGTTCCCCATAACGTTTTCAGAGTTTCCATAAGAAGTTATGCTAAAAATAAATAATGATTCTGAGAAACAGCGGAACTTTCCATACATCCCTCTAGTACTGCAGGAACTTTTGTCTGCTGCGGACAATACGTCTTGCCTTTGTGTCACATATAACTAAAACCAAGAAAGAAGCGCCTGCTCTATATAGATGAAGATCAATGCTTATGTCTGTACACACAATTTTCTAAAGAATTCAGGGCCTTTGCAAAACGAAGCAAGTCCAAGTGTTACACTTGGAGAATACTTATTCTGATTCTGTATTTAACTCTGATTATGAAGCCTATTTAACTGTATTTTTAATATTAGACCAAAACATCGGAAGCTGGTATATATAAATATATGTGTGTGTGTGTGTGTGTGTGTGTGTGCGTGTGTGTGTGTGTGTGTGTGTGTGTGTGTGTGTGTGTGTGTGTGTGTGTGTGTGTGTGTGTGTGTGTGTGTGTGTGTGTGTGTGTGTGTGTGTGTGTGTGTGTGTGTGTGTGTGTGTGTGTTCAGTAGATGTGCGTTCGCGTATGTGTGTACGTGTATAAAAGCTCTTTACAAATGTTCTTGCCATATATGTAGCAGTAATTACATGGCGCTGTATTTGTCACATTTTTGTTTTCATATCTGTAGGAAGTAAAAAGACAGAGGTTCTGCTGATTATTAAAATCAAAATTATTTTGCAGCCTCTGGGGAGACACAGTTACAGACTTAGGTAACTACGTTTTATATATTTACTTTCTTTTGGTTTTAAAACTCGCTCCTGTTCTCTCCTTGTTTATAGAAATTGCTGAGGTTTTATAAACACGCCCTTTTTTACCTTTTCTATTCCTCTTGCCATGAAGTGTGACAGGTTGTTGTTGTTGTTGTTGTTGTTGTTGTTTAACTAGGGCTGCTCAGCCTCTCGCTCTTTTGTAGTCTATACCAAGTTGAAGACTCCTTGGGATGATCTACACTTTAGATCTAGGCTTTTGCTGTGGCTTTTCTGCCATCCTAAAACGTGTTGAGCTGAAGTCATGAGCTCCCAGTTCAGCACACCTACATGGCCTGGTGTCATTCTCTCTGACATACAAAGATAAAGGTAGTCCCGCAGCATGTATTGCCGTAGGGGAGTTGAAGTGTTGGAGACATCACCAGTTTCCTTCCTCGTTGTCTTTGCCGTTTATTGCTCAAGAACAGTCAGATACCCATTTTTACAGCCGGGTAGACTGTAAAGTAACGCAACCTGGTTTCGAACCCGGTCGCTTTGCCCCAATAAGCAAATGATCTAACGAATCGGACACTCTCCTATCACCGACATGCTTTTAAAAAATAAATAAAGGTATCATGTATACTCATTCCAGGACACTGATAGACGTATATGCAAAAATTATGTAAAAAAAAGTTTTGTTCAACACTAAATCTGTAATTTGTACTCACTCTCCGGTATTTATCAGGCGACTAGCTATCTGCTTGATTAAGGGGTATCTGCCTTTGCCACAGAATGATCCAGAATGGTCGTCTTGATCTAAGGACCACACCATTGCGCCGAAACCATTGGACAAGATATAGTCAATCTGAAAATGGTTGATAGATTTTGGAGAGTGAAGGCAGGGATGCTGGATGTTTTGATGATGAATACGACAGTGAGAAGGACGATAGCCACATTATTGCCGATATGACCAAATTATAGTGATAATTCTGATGATAATAGAAATAATGGCATTTACAAATAATCCAGAAAAAAAAGAGGAAAAGGGGGAGGGGTTTCCAGAGATACGCCGATGAAGATTATGCCACGGTGAAATACAACTAATTATACAAACATTGCTACCTGTCGCAGTGTCGTAACGGCCGAGTTATGCTCTGATGTGAAATCCCTCTAGGGTACAGGGAACTCCAACACGTGGCTGTGACGGTATTTCCTCCCCTGCTTTGCAGTAGTGGTCCAACAGTTGCCAAAACTCAAGAGTATTTAATATGGGCTTCAATGGTGTCTACCTTCACACAAGATTACTCTTGGCAGAGTTGTAGATAGAAGGGTAATGACGCTTCTATCCCGAGGGAGTGGTCACAAGATATTCAGAAAAGCGAAAACAATGCTGCATTTGCTGAGCACGTTAATTCTATGATCTGCCGACAACTTTTGTGACGGATTAAGCAATTATTAGTTTTAGCTTGCCAAGCCCCCACCCTGATTTACTCAGTGGAATTCTTATTATTCTGGTAAAGCTCTGTTTAGAGTGTGTTTAGCAAATTGACTGAGACAAACGTGCAGTACATTTAAAATGATTGAATAGAAATTAAATTTGTATACTTAAAAATAACAGATTTAATAATCATTTAGTTTTAACACGGGTTAAAATAATTGAATAGTTTAAAAGAAAATGTTAATCATTGAATGATAGTAGGTTTTATGAAAAAAGTTCACTTTGGCAGCTTATAGGTTTCACTTAGCAGCCAATTGTAGTTTCTGCTCCCGCTGATGGGTTCTGTGCAAATAGGTCACTGGAGTTCTCACGTCTCTGGTTAAGCTTAAAGGTCCAGCACTTTCCTAGAATAATCAAGGAGTAACTGCCAAGCTGGTCCCGCGTTTCTACGTCAGTCCACTTCTACCCTCACTTTGTTCCAGAGATTAGTACCTTCACTGGCACCACCACCAAAAACTATGGTAAAAGAAAAGAAACGAAACGTTCTCCTGAGTATTGCGTTTCCTGACACATACTTATGTGTCTTCTTTCTCCTATTCTACCATCCCATCTATCTCAGAATTTACCCTTGATGAGAATTAAACTTAATCCCTCAAGAGAAACTTTCTTTACATTTAAATTGAATAGCTTTATCTTTATTTTTACATTTAAATGAAAAGGTAATAGTACAGCTAGAATATGTTTACATTTACATCTCCACTGTCTGAAAAATGTTCACAATATAAACTGAATCTGTTTTCATTTACATTTACACTGATTGAAAAGTTTGAAACTGTCATTAACTTTAAAGTAAATATGTTTATATAGACATTTACACTGGTTTGACATTGTAAGTATTTTACTTAGAATGTACATCATTTCTTTCATCTTTCCCTCCCTGCTCCATATGGAACTTGGGAATTACTTATGCTTTTAGCTCTCTTTACGAGACTAGCAGAAAAACAGTCATCAGCCCTTGCAGTGGTGGGTCATGAAATCATCATTCTATACGCTGAGGTTGCCAGCCTCAAATGACTTGGACATCCACTAACGATTTTCACATATTAATATTCACATGGCAATATATACATATTTGCTCACATGTTAGGAATGAAAAATATAGAATGTAAAATGACAACTTACGCCAATCCTGGCTCACAGACATTTTGCTCAGATGAATGAAGTTAAGGCACTTGATTAGGCCTCTTACACGTGTTCTTGGGGGTCGTTACTTTTATAAGATAATTCCTTCTATGACTCCGTGTGTTTCAGTTTCTTTGGCCTTCCTTATTAAAATGGTTTTCCTGGGCTATTTATATATATATATATATATAGTCCTTCAATATTGTTTCACAACGTCTGGGCTGATAAATGGAAATTCTGAATTTTAGGCTTCACTCTGGCAGGGTCTGGTTGTGTCTTGGCAAGCGTGAATCTCACAGTGTCTTAACTTTGAAACGCGTCAGGTTATGTTCACTGTCGTCCCCAGCATTTGTTTGTTATGGAGCTGCTCAGAGCTCAAATCATTTCAAACAAAAAGTTTGGGTGGGGTTATTTCAAAATATTCCGATATGGAATAATTTTGCGCGTGATGCAAAGGTCACGTTTCCCAGATATGGCAATCAAATCTCCGATGCCTTGTGTACCTATTCACAAACATATCGGTAAACTCTCTCAGCAATTTGTGTAAGATGTATCATCTTATTACTTTATCAAAAGTAATCTTGTCAGTCCTGTCTGTCCAAAATGTGTCATCCCGTATTGCCAGCTTTGCAACGAGCGCAGTCTCGCCTTATCAGCAATTAAATACATTCGCTGGGCGATTTAGTGTTTAATCTGTAGTCTATAGTCGACTGCACTCGCGATAGCCAACATAGTTGTCGTTAATATTATCTCCTTGCAAAGCTTTAGGGATGGGACGGGTAACAAACAGACATGATGACTTTTCTCTGAGAGGAGTGTAAGAAGGAAAATACAAAATATCTGCTACAGTGCAGAGAAAGAAAGACGGTGCCGGTCACTGCAACACGTAAATAATCAATATAACAAATGTCCAGGATACGGCCGTAGTGAACAAGAAAGCGACAAGAGAACGACCCAAAAGTCATTTTGTGACAGTGGCATTACACCACCCCGCCACTTATCAGGTCTGGCATATTTGACCTTGGTCGACCTTGCTGAGTTGATGTAGCCCTGTGGGTTTGAAAGAAAGCCCTGGAATACCATCCCAAATTTAAAATAAAATGGGAGGGGGAGTGAAAACGCAAACCCCTGGGGATCGAAACAACTGAAACATGTTTGATTTTGCATGGGCGGCAGTCTCATCATGTAAAAAAACTTTCTACAGAAACCACCACTGCAAGAACATAGGAAATACTATGCTTACGATTTCCAGCCAGGTAGCCACCTGCAGTAACAGACCAGTTTGGCTTCAATCAATCAAATCTCATTTTGTTCTCCATGAAGAATGGAGCTACGCAGCAGAATCCTCCCTTAAAGGTAGCCTAAACCAAAGTATTCATGTTCTCTTGTAGCAGTTGTTTCTGTAGCGATTTGTGTTACACGATGAAGTTCTACTTAAGGAGTGAAAAAAGAGATATAAGAGCAACTAAGTAATCAGTAAAATAGTAATGCCATTTTTTTTTAAACTGCCTTCATACCGCACTTTGGTGTTTTTGTTTTTTTTTTCCTGAATTCTGTCATTAATTCTTACTCGTCAATTGTGGTACATGGGTCAAGCAGTTTTACCAACTGTGAAATTCAGGTCATGGTTGTAACAAGAATTTGAAATTTGAGAACCACTGATGATAAGAGTAGCGGTCACATGAAAGACCCAAAAAAGGCGAATACTCTTCTCCGTCACAATTAATCTATTAAGTTGTCAACGTGATAACAATAACTAAATAGAAGGGAATCAAAACAAGAAAGAGCATCACCTTAGTATTCAACGTGTCTTCGTTTTCAAAAGTGATCCATTGGTCTCCTTTATAGCGTACATAACCTGCCCCACAGGGTCCAAGCGCTGGGTGTAGCCACTTTGTAGAAGCGCGCATACCTGTTTGTGTAAAATAAAGATGATTAGAGTACAAGATATGTAGCTACTTGTCGAAGACTTTCATGTCCCATGGTTACAGTTTGACTGAAAAGTCACTTCTCATTTTTAAATGTTTTTAATCTTCAACTTGTTATCAATTGGATTATAAATGAAACAAAACGTTAAAACACGACTGAAAACAGGGGGGGGCTGCCATTTTGAGCTTTAACTAACAATATTTTTTACTTATAGAAACAAAATAAAATGAAATAAAAAAATGCTAGTAAACTGGCATTACAAAAGAGAACGAACGGAACGAACATTATTTTTCAATGGATTAATGAATTGGGCGCGCAGGTCCGTTTAAAACATTGTGCCCTCATGTATCTTGCATACTATAGGCGCACTTCGCTTTAAGGCGCTTCGTTTTAGGGCGCTTCGCTAGTACGGCGCCAGTTATCTCCTTCAGCCTCCTTTCAATAATTAAAAATAAGCAAAGGACGAAAATATATTTAAGGAAAGCAATGCAGTACTGTTTGTTTTTTTAAATTTATTATTTTTTACGTTTTGCATCGATTATTTAGGCTTAGCGCAATTGCGCAACTTAATAAATGATAGTATAAAAACATGTTTTTTTTAGCTTTTATATACAATAACGGGGGGGGGGGGTGAAATGTTGTAATTCGCTTTAAATTTTAATGAAAGGCGATATTCGCTTTAACGAAAATATTATAAATAAATTTAAAAAATTTTATTTAATAAATTTATATAAATATAAAATTATAGGGGGGGGGGGGGGGGCGTTGGTGTCTGACCCTAACCTAACCACCACGCCCCGTATATAGTAGGATGCCTGTTGTATCCTTTTCACTCCTGCATTGTTACTTTGAGCATTAATTTAAAGGCATTAAAAATGATAATATAACAGCAAACATTTACAGTATCCAAACATGATCAAAACAATTAAGTATGTTTTTAAGAAAAACCAAACCGCAAGTAAGGAAAAGGGAAAAAACAACAACAACAACATTTAGCACACCAAACCTCACACAAACAACAAACAACAAAAAAACAGAAAAAAACCACAAATCCAAAACATTCCGTACAGTAAATCATACAATAATTCGAATATAATCAGCTCTATGGTGGCATTGAATTTAATTAAACAGTCCTACCAATTGAAATGAGTTGATACTAGGTTGGTGGAGAGTTTTTTCTAATGACCGACATAGAGTGAGAAGCCCCCCCAAACATTTTGCTCGCATGCTGTGTGAATTCAAGTGATTACAAGCGCGGTACTCATGTTACTCTAATAATAGCTGTAGTCTGAAGGGGGGGGGGGGGGGGGGGGGGGGTGTAGGGGTGCTTAAATGTAGGGTGTTAATGTGACAACAGAATTTTCTTTAATAAAACACAACATTAATTTTTCCTTTTCATTTTTATGGTGTTTTTTTTTTTCCTTTAAAAATTATTTAGACAGGAGTTAAAAAAATAAAAAATGTAAAAATTAAGGATTTGGATTATCAATCTGCCCCCCCGTCTGTATATTGGTTGAAAGAATCCGCAGCTTACCCACAACCACACATTTGAAACATCCATTTCTTTTATAAGTTTGTATTTTTTTCAATTTTCAATGTCCATCCGCTGCACATACATCTACCAACTCACATATAATGTATTATATTAATCGCCAGCAATCAATTACACTATATATTCGTAAATCGTATTTCATCTAATTAAAACAATACCCTCCGTAACTATTCAAAGCAAAACTATAAATCTTCCATCCTGCACAATCAATTCCTATCTCATCAAAAAAACGTCCATCAACCGTGGCAACCATATTCATTAATAAAAAAATTGTACACTGGTCAAATATGAGGATGTACATGAAGAATATGAGGTTGTACTTGAGGAACAAGGTGAGAATATATGAGTTGTATTAGAGAATGATCAAGTATAAAAAAATAAAGGTTGTATATGAGGACTGGTCAAGTATGACGGTTGTAACATGAGAATGGTAAAAATATGAGAGGTTGTAACATGTGACGACTAAGGTAAAATATAAAATGATGAGTCTGTACCATGAGACTGGAAAAATATGAGGTAGTACATGAGACTTGTAAAATATGAGGTTGTACATGAGACTGGTAAAATATGAGGTTGTTGCATGAAGATTTGGCAAGCCGTCAACATTCATGTACAACAAAACTGACCACAGAAAACCCGACGGACGGCAGGAGCATGTGAATTGATTAGTGAAGGCCTTTCCTGCAAAGGGGACCAAAATAGTGTGGAGGCAGCATGTTTCCAGTAAGCAGACTCACATGGAAACATGATGATTGATAATGATGCACAATTTATGGACTTATTCGCTACCTGTGCAATTCGATCGTGAATTACACCGATCTCAGTTTAGCGCAACTCCGAAATAACGCCGAAAGACAATGTCTCTATCTACGACACTTTGAAAAAACCTCATTTTTTTTTTATTTTCACAATTCTTATTTTTTTGTCTATCTGGGTGGTCCTACAAAGTTTTTTGAAAACTTATGCCATATTCATATATTTCTCTTCTGCTAGTGTCTTCACTTTGTTGTGGTTGTCCACCGGAAATATGTTCGCTATCTCTTTTTCTTGGTCTTCACTCTCAATCTCCTGCTACGGCAGTATTTGCTTTGACCTTTCCTGTTTACGTGTGCTCCATCTATTCCGGTAATTTTTTTGTTGTTTACCGCTATTATCGTTCACTGATTTTCCATATCACAAGCTTGTCATACTCTCACGCACCCACCCCACCCACCCGTCTGCTGTTTAATTTTCTTTGTTTATCAAGGATCGGCGACGCGTAAGAAGAAGGGAGACGAACGTGTTCACGTTTACTTTGGCTTGTCACGCCAGCTCCAGATGGAGTAGTAATATACTGAACACAGGCCAGATGGAATTTGAAAAAATCCACATGTGAAGAAAATATCTTGTGTGGGCACTGCAGAATCAATTCGCTAAAGATGATAGTGGCGGGGGGGACCCCTACCGAAGTGAAAAACAAAAATTATCGACACCAAGTTCGAAGTATGGGATTGGCATGTGAATGTGAGTGCTAAAAAAAAAAAACCACATCTGGTTTGATTTATTTTTTTCCAACCGAAAATCACACACGGAATGTGGGGGAGGAAAATGTCAAATTAAAAATCAGCAACCAACATTTTAAGAACAACTTTAATTGCATTTCCATTCACGTTAGGAAGAACAGCTTTAGAAACGGACAGGATACCCAATAGACAACCAACCAAAGGTACAGGACCAAGTATATAGAGAATTCATCTGAGAAATAAGACAGAAAAGAAAAAATCATTAAATCTTCCCCGATATTTGGGGTAACGATTGTATTATGGTATATTGGTATCATTTTACATGATAAACAATTTACAATAATACATCTTACCCCAAATTATCGGAAAATTAATGAGTTTTTCTTTTTTTGTCTTATTTCAGAAGATTCCGCTAATACTTGGTCTCTGTCCTTATGTTGGTTCTATTTGTTTTCCTGTCCGTCTAAGATGTCTTCCTACGAGATGGAAATGCATTAAAGTAGTTCCTTAAAAATGTTGCAGATTTAATAGACATTTCCGCCCCCACATCCGTTGTGATTTCGTTGGAAAAAAACCTCAAACCAGAAGTGGTTTTATTTTAGCACTTCCATGGCCAATTCAAATACGAACTAGTGTTCAGACTTATCGGTTACGGGGTCCGCAACTCCTCATCCTTTAGAATATTTCTGCATGCCACAACAAGATATTTTCTCTCCTCATGTGGATTTACAAATTTCATCTGCCTGTTCAGTTTTATACTCACTTCTGGACGCTGGCGACAAAGCCAAAGAGTAAAACGTGACACGTTCGCTCCTTCTCTACGCGTGCCGCCGATAAACAAAGGTAAAGATAAACAGCAGAGGGGTGGGTGGAGAGGTTATGGACAAGCAGTGTGATATGAAAAATCGTATGAACGATAATAGCGAAAACAAACGAATACCGGAAGAATTAGCACGTAAACAGAATGGCAAAGCCAATTAATGCCGGAGCGGAGTTGAAGGGAACAGAAAAAAAGAAACGAAAACCATATTTTCGTGACAAACCACAACAAAAGTGAAAGACACAGCAGAAGAGAAATAATTGATATGGCAAGTTTTTCCATAACAATCTTTTAGCGACACCAGTATAGAAAAAAAAAAAATAAGAAATGTGAAAATAAAAAATGAGTTTTCAAAGTCGTAGAGAACATTCTCTTCGGCGTTATTTCGGATTCGCGTTAACTGAGATCGTGAAAAAATCACGATCGAAATTTGCACGGAAGCGAATAAATCCATAAATGTGCTATCAATTATCATCATCATGTTCCTTTGTGTTGCTTATGGAACATGCGGCCTCCACACTAGTTTGTCCCTTTGCAGGAAGCCTTCACTAATCATTCACATGCTCCTGCCGTCGTGGTTTCTGTGGTAGTTTGTTGTACATGATGAGGTTGCCAGTCTCATGCACAACCTCATATTTTACCAGTCTCATGTACAACCTCATATTTTACCAGTCTCATGTACAACCTCATATTTTACAAGTCTCATGTACTACCTCATATTTTTCCAGTCTCATGTACAACCTCATATTTTACCAGTCTCATGTACAACCTCATATTTTACCAGTCTCATGTACAACCTCATACTTGACCAGTCTCATATACAACCTTATACTTGATCAGTCTCTAATACAACCTCATATTTCTCACCTGTCTCATGTACAACCTCATATCTCATGTACAACCTCATAATTGACCAGTGACAATTTATTAATGAATGGATCCACGGATGGACGATTTATTGATAGATGAATGTGCAGATGGAAGATTTATTGTTTTGTTGAATGTACGGAGGGATGTTTAATTGATGAATCGATTTACGAATATATAGGGTATTGATGGATTAATAGATAAAGAGAGTTGATAGATGTATGTGCAGATGGACATGGTATTGAAAAAATAAACACAAAAAAAAGATGTTCAAATGTGTAAGCGGCGATTCTTCACAAATATACAGACAGGGGCTGATTGAACAGCCAATCCTTATTTTTACATTTTTTTTTTTTTAACTCATGTCCAATAAATTTAAAGGGAAAAAAAACATAAAAAGAAAGGAAATTAATGTTGTTTTATTAAAGAAATTCTGTGTCACATTAGCATTAGAGCTCAACATGAGATACGGCTTGTATTCACTTGAATTCACAGCATGCAGCAAATGCTGCTCTCACTCTTTCTCTCATTAGAAAAACACACCAAGTCTCAACTCATTCAATGGTAGACTGTTCAAATATTCCATGCCACCTTGATCTGATTATATTCGAATTATTGTATGATTTACTGTACGAATGTTTTGGATTTGTGTTTCTGTTTTTTTGTTGTTGTTGTTGTGTGTGTGCTAATGTTGTTGTTGTTGTTTTTCCCTTTTCCTTACTTGCTTGGTTTTTCTTAAAAACATACTTAATTGTGATCATGTTTGGATACTGTAAATGTATGCTGTTATATTATCTTTATAATGCCTTTAAATTAATGCTCAAAGTAACATTGGCAGGAGTGAAAGGAATTAAACAAGGCATACCTCACTAATACGGCGGGTTAGGTTACAGACACCCTCGTATAGCGAATTCGCCTTTTAAAGCGAATAAACAACATTTCCACCCACCCCCCCCGCTATCGTTTATAAAGCCTAAAAACATGTTGATTACTATCATTGATAGTGCGCAATAGCGCTAAGGGCCTAATTAATCGATGCAAACGTTAAAAATATTAAATTAAAAAAAAACAAACTGTACTGCTTTGCTTTCCTTAAAATATTTTCGTCCTTTGCTTCTTATAAATATTGAAAGGAGGCTGAAGGAGATTAACTGGCGCGTACTAGCGAAGCCGCCCTAAAACGAAGCGCCTTAAAGGAGTGCGCTCTATAGTATGCAAGATACATGAGGGCCAATGTTAAACGGACCTGCGCGCCAAATTCTTCAATCCATTGAAAATAAATAATGTTCAGTTCGTTCGGTCTTTTTGTGAATGCAGTAGTTTGACTAGCAATTTTATGTTCTTTTTATTTTGTTTCTCTTTAAGTACAAATATTGTTAGTTAAACGCTCAAATGGCAGCTGTTTCTCCGTGTTTTAACGTTTGTTTCATTTATATCCAATTGATACAAGTTGAAGAATTTAAACATTTAAAAAATGAGAGTGACTTTTCAGTCAAAACTGTAACCCATTACATGAAGTCTACGACAAGTAGCTACATATCTTTACTTCATCTTTATACAACAGGTATGCGCGCTTCTACAAAAGTGGCTACACCCAGCGCTTGGACCTGTGGGGCAGGTTATGTACGCCTATAAAGGAGACCAATGGATCACTTTGAAATCGATAAGACTGTTGAATACTAAGGTGATGCTCTTCTTGTTATGATTCCCTTCTATGTAGTTTATTGTTTTCACGTTGACAAACGTAAATAGAGTAATTGTGCCGGAGAAGAAGAGTATTCGCCTTTTTTTGGGTCTTTAATGTGGGTCCGCTATCTCTTTTCTCAGTGGTTCTCAAATTTTCAAATTCTTGTTACAAACCATGGACCTGAAATTTCAAAGTTGGTAAATATGCTGCACCCACTGTACACAATGAGGTAAGAATTAATGACAGAATTCAGGAAAAAAAAAAACAAAACCATAAGTGCGGTATGACAGGCTGTTTAAAAAAAATTGGCTGATTTACTATTTTACTGTTACTTAGTTGGCTATTATATATCTTTTTTCACCTTAATTAAGTAGAAAACTTCATGTGTAACACAAACATCGTAACAGAAACAACTGCTAAAAGAGAACATTGAATACTTTGGTTTAGGTACCTTTAATGGGAGGATTCTGGCTGCGTAGCTCCATTCTTCATGGGAACAAAATGAGGATTTGATTTGATTGGAGAGCCTAAACTGGTATGTTATGCAAGGTGGGCTACCTGGCTGGAAATGTAAGATACGTATTTCCTATGTTCTTGCAGTGGTGGTTTATGTTAGAACGTTTTTTTTTTTTACATGATGAGGACTGCAGCCCATGCAAAATCAAACATGAGTTTCAGTTGTTCGGATCCAGGCGGTTTGCGGTTTTCACTCCCCTCCCATTTTTTTTTAAATTTGGGATGGTATTCAAGGGCTTTCTTTCAAACCCAAGGGCTACATAAACTCAGCAAGGTCGACCAAGGTCAACATATGCCAGACCTGATAAGTGGCGATGGTGGGTGGTGTAATGCCACTGTCACAAAAAGGTCTTTTGGTCGTATCTCCTAGTAGCTTTCTGTTCAATACGGCCGTATTCCTGGACATTTGTTAATTGATTATTTACGTGTTGCAGTGACCGGCAAACGTCTTTTTTCTGCTGCACTGTAGCAAGCATATTTTTGTATTGTTTCCTTCTTACACTCCTATCAGAGAAAAGTCATAATGGTCTGTTTGTTTACGTCCCATCCTAAAGCTTTGAAGGAAGATAATATTAACGACAAACTTTGGTTGGCTATCGCGGAGTGCCAGTTCGACTATAGAATACAGATTAAACACTAAATCGACCTGCGAATGTAGTTAATTGCTGGATAAGGAGAGACTGCGCTCGTGCTAAAGCTCGGCAATACGGGATGAACACCTTTTGGACAGACAGGGAGTGACAAGGATTAACTTTTGAGAAACGTAATAGATGATAACATCTTACACAAATTGCCGAGAGAGTTTTACCGATAATGTTTGTGATTAGGTACACAAGGCACTCGGGGGAGGGGATTTGATTGCCATATCTGGGAAACGTGACCTTTGCATCACGCGCAAATTATTCCATATCGGAATATTTTGAAATAACCACACCCAAACTGTTTGTTTGAAATGATTTGAGCTCTGCGCAGCTCCTTAACAACCATAATGCTGGGGACGACAGGGTTGAACATAACCTGACGCGTTTCAAGATTAAGGACAATGTGAGATTCACGCTTTGCCAAGACACAAACCAGACCTGCCAGAAGTGAGCCTAATAATTCAGAATTTCAGTTATCAGACAGTCGTTGTGAAACAATATTGATGGACTATATTTATATATATTATAAATAGCCCAGGAAAACCATTTAATAAGGAAGGCCAAAGAAACTGAAACACACGGTGTCATAGAGGGAATTATATTACAACAAGTAAACGACCCCCAAGAAAAACTCGTTTGTAAGAGGCTAATCAAGTGCCTTAACTTCATTCATCTGAGCAAATAGCAAAAGGTCTGTGAGCCAGGATTGGGTAAGTTGTCACTTTTAATTCTTTATTTTTATTCCTAACATGTGAGCAAAAATGTATTTATTGCCATGTGAATATTAATATGTGAAAATCGTTAGGGGATGTCAATGTCATTTGAGGTGCAACCTCAGCGTATAGAATGATGATTTCAAGACCACCACTGCAAGGGCTGATGACTGTTTTTCTGGCTAGTCTCGTAAGAGAGACTAAAAGCATAAAGTTATTCCAAAGTTTCCATTGGGAGAAGGGAGGAAAGATGAAAGAAATGATGTACTTTCAAAGTAAAATACTTACAATGTCAAACACCTTGTGTAAATGTCTATTAAACTTATTTACTTTAAAGTTATTTGACTGTTTCAAACTTTTCAATCAGTGTAAATGTAAATGAAACAGATTCAGTTTTTATTGTGAAACATTTTTCAGACAGTGGAGATGTAAATGGTAAAAACATATTCTAGCTGTACTATTACCTTTTCATTTATATGTAAAAAATAAAGATAAAGCTATTCAATTTAAAGTTAAAGAACGTTTCTCTTGAGGGATTAAGTTTAATTCTCATCAAGGGTAAATTTGAGATAGATGGTGGATGGGAGAATAGGAGAAGAAGACACATAAAGTAGGTTTGTAGGAAACGCAAATACTCAGGAGACGTTTCGTTTCTTTTTCTTTGTACCATATTTTTTGGTAGGTAGTGCAAGTGAAAGGTACTAAATCTCTGGAACAAAGTGAGGGTTATAGAATAGAAGTGGATGACGTAGATTAGATAGAAACGCGGGACCAGCTTGGCAGTTACTCCTTGATTATTTAGGAAAAGTGCTGGACCTTTACAGCCCTTAAACCAGAGAGACGTGAGAAAAAATAGTCCAGTGACCTATTTGCACTAGACACCCATCAGCCGGAGAGCAGAAACTACAATTGGGTGCTAAGTGAAACCTATATGATGCCAAAGTGAACGTTTTTATTTTAACTACTATATTACAATGATTATCATTTTCTTTTAAATATTCATATTTTAACCCGTGTTAAAACTCAAATGATTATTAAATCTGTTATTTTTAAGTATACAAATTTAATTTCTATTCAATCATTTTAAATGTACTGCACGTTTGTCTCATTCAATTGCTAAACCCTAACTCCTCTAAACAGAGCTTTACCGATATTAAGAATGCACCTGAGTAAATCAGGGGGGGGGCTTGGCAAGCTAAAACTACAATAAGTGCCTTAATCCGTCACAATAGTTGTCGGGCAGATCATTGAATTAAACGTGCTCTGCAACTGAAGCATTGTTTTCGTTTTTGAATTATCTTGTGACCACTCCCTCGGGATAGAAAGCGTCATTACCTTCTATCTACAACTCTGCCAAGAGTAATCTTGTGTGAAGGTAGACACCATTGAAGCCCATATTAAATAATCTTGAGTTTTGGAAATGTTGGACCACTACTGCAAAGCAGGGGGGGGGGGGAAAGGAATATCGTCAAGCCACGTGTTGGAGTTCCCTGTACCCTAGAGGGATTTCACATCAGGGCATAACTCGGCCGTTATTACGGGACATTCGACAGGTTAGCACTGTTTAGTATAATTAGTTGTATTTCACCGTGGCATAATCTTCATCGGCGTCGTATCTCTGCGAAAACCCCTCCCCCTTTTCCTCTTTTTTATCTTGCTTATTTGTAAAGCCATTATATCTAATATCATCGACTTATCACTATAATTTGGTATAACGGCAATAATGTGTCTATCGACCCTTTCTCACTGTCTTATTCATCTCAAAACATCCAGCATCCCTGCCTTCACATCTCCAAACACTAT